>JARHVA010007210.1:80000-87500 GCA_037957365.1 Torreya grandis | reverse complement strand
ACTTGTAGAAGATGTTCAAGCTTAAATAAACATCCAATAGTAATTTGCCAATATACAATGGAAGCATGTATATCATTATGTCATTACTTTAATTTTAAGATGCTTCCCCATAGGTTTTTTGAGCTCACTTTTTTTCAATATTTACCTTTATTATGATGTGAAAGATTTTATAAGAGTTGTGCAATGAACTTCATTATTTGGTAGGGTTAAAAAGATTATATATGGATAATTACATAACCTTGTCAAGACTACCTCTAGGTTTTCACAAACTCAGTTCTATCAAGCCTAACTTTAGGTTTTTTAAAACTTGTAACTTATATCCTCCTTCAAACTTGTGATAAAAAAACTTTTATTTCTAATCTAAAGATGAGTAAAAAACCAAGAATTCATGTTACTTAGTTTAGGTTGAATTAGATGTGTTTTTTATCTAGAAGAAGCCAATCTAGTTGTCAATCCTCATGAATTATTTGTAACCTTCATTTTGGGTAGGGGATATGATCACTATAAATATTTAATTATAATTTATAAACCTATATAAATTGGCTTCTAAAATTTATTAAGCTATTACGAAATAGGAACACAAGTTAATTTGTTTTGCAAGTCTAGACTAAACCAAATACATAAGGCAAAAAATAAGAAAATATGTATAGATTTTAAAATGATGAAGAACACCACTTACTATTTTAAAAATTCCATGAAAAAACTATAAGACATGGTGATTTATTATTTTAAGCCACAAAGTATGGAATATTAGCACTGGATCACTGCAAAGATATCTCTCAGAACAATTGTGTTGAAATTACTCAAAATGATGAACTATATGAATATGAACATGAATAAGTAATAATAAATGAATATATTAAGGATGAAAATTCCAATGATTTAGAAGAGGGAAACTCAACAAATTTTTATGGATATAAAGAGGAATTTGAGGATGAATATCATGATTTTATCATATAAAAACTAAAGATAAAAATCAAGAAGCTCAAGGGCCAAATCTTTCTATTATACCAAAATAAAATGAGTCTTATTTATTTGATTATAGTGCTGGGGATAATAATTCTAAATAATCCATAAAGGAAAGATCAATGTAGGAATATTCACTATCATTCAAAACATTAGAATTGAAAGATGAATCTCTTAAAGATTTCTATGAGAAATATACTAAGAGGATGCAATATTTTGATATGTTGAGCTATTACTAGATATACATAATGGGTCAGTGATCCTTCCTTTTTTAATTTATATTATTTGCATAGCTAAATATGTTATTGTATATCAATTCATGTTATTAATTGTGCAAGACTCCTTTAGATCATCCATAAAACCCTAAATTTTTTAAAACCCCAAGGGGTTTCCAAAATATTATGGAAAAGTCTTACCAATAAATATAAGGTTTAAAATAAATAAAAGGAATTGAAAATGAGATTCTAATAGGCTTTAAAGTGTATCTATGTTATTAATATTCATTTTTCAAGGGAGACCCTCCATTGGTACTACAAAATGTTCAAAAAATGGTGATATGTGTAACATAACATGATTGTTTTTATGATTATGTAAATAATCAATTTCAATGATTTTAAGTTATATTGAAATTTTTTTTTGAGAGTGAAGAGTTTAAGGGGCACGTGGCTCCTAATTATGTACAAAACTAGGTGATATCACTTGATTTTCCATTTGAATAATAATTTACAAACACAGAAATAAATTAGTACTGGTATTTACTCTTTTATTCTAATAGAAATATTGAATACATTGGCACTCATCAAATAGTATAATTTTTATTGGTGTCATTAAAGGAGAGTATTATGTGCAAAATTAATATGTTACAAATGTATTATCCCCTACATTCCCTTGCTTTATATTCAAATTTTATTTTTGTTATGAAAACTATGGGATCAACTCCTCCATCTTCTAGGTCCTATTACTTTAATAAATAATTGTTAATTGATTCTCCATATCCTCAATTGGGAAGAAATCATGATTATATCTAGGGACACTTTAGGACACAATACATAATTTTTTGTAAAGTCCAAAATACTTATCTCACCTAGTTATACCTTAAGAAATATATTGCCAAAAGCAACAAGAGAAGGTTTGAAAAAATCTAATGCCCTATAGTCTATTGGACATGAACATGTTACTATCTAATTTTTCAAAGCATCATCATGAGAAATTTAAATTTTTTATCATTTATTACCATCTCTTCCATTGAGTCATCTTATCAAAGAAGATCATTTAATAGATTTAGCCTAAAAATTACTAGGTGGTCAGAAGTATTCATTTATTATTTCCTTTCCCATACTGATTGGTGTAATTAAATCACCTACAAGATGTTTTCTTGGTATTATTAACCTTTTTGTATCCTACATTTTTTGCTATTCTTTTCCACCTTCTCCACCATGAAGGAGAACTCTTCATGATGTGATTTTTCATAAAATAATTCTAAATATTCTTAATATCAATATAACCCATACCATATAATATATCCATAAAATACTCAAAGAGAAATCCAAAATATTGGTAGTTATACACATTATAGTACCTTTAAACATTCTAAACATATTATTCATAAACTCAACAACAAATATACATCAATGGTTAGAATATCACATTATGTTCCACCTATTACAATCAATGTTCACAAACCTCTTGTTACACCCATAATAAGAGCACTTAATGTTATCACTTAAAAAAGTAACGTGGTTTAAAACAATAAAAATATTGATCTAGATGATTCCAATGTCTTTATAAAACTTTATGATAATACCATTTACACCCCTAACAATAACAATGGCTTTGATAAGTTTCCTTATTCTTCTACAAAATTTAGGACATCAAATGTTATTATTGTGAATCTTCATCCCAAAACTAATGTTTTTAACTCTCCCTCATAATACTTATAAACAAAATGCACTTATTAATACTAATCAAATCCTTCCTCAAATTGTTCAATAAATTAAAATTATGGCCTCTACTAACTCTAAAATGCTTTGAATGTAAAACCAAATTTTACAAATGTCTAGTCAACCTCAATTCATCATTTCTAAATCAAATACATTTTATTTCCACACCCTCTTAGATAATCCAATGGGAAAATCATCCTTAAACCTATTTTTCATAAAATAATTTTTTAAAATCTTTAAAATGATACTTTAAATCCTTTCATTATTTTCATACACATTGGAAACATCTCTCCAACTATCACATATGATGTGACTAAAAATCCTATTATATTTCTCAAAATATTTTTCTATCTCTATAATGAATGTATCCAAATTAACACCTTTTATTACATAAAGATCTTATCTAAAACCATTATTAGTGATGAAATTTAATGGTACAATTAATTTCATAAACACTCCATAACAAAACTAGATGATTTAATCAATGCTCTACTGAAGAAATTCCAAAATAGTAACCTTCTTAAAAATAGCCTTAGTCATTTAATCAATGTTGATCAGCTTCCTAAATAATCTATTCAAACTTTCATCAAATTATGGAAGTCTCTATATCAAATCATATATCATAACATGAGTGATGATAATATTTTCACATCATTACCATTCTTAAATCACATCTTTAATTCAAGGTTTAGAATGTTTTCTCTTAACACATTCGAAGAGGCCTTAAATCAAGAAAAAAGGAAACACTTTATTATAAGTCAATTTGAATCATCTCATAAATAATTATCAACTAATATCATTGATACCACTTCATCTCAAATTAATCCTCCCCCACAATGTAATGGGTTATATTTTTACCCAAACAATAAAACCCCTACCTACCCTCCCTTGAGTTTCCATGAATTCTAAATAAATATTCCAAATTATAAATCCATAATATTTTACTCTTCTAAAACTCCTAAAAAATATTTCAATCCTAACAACATATATTGGTGGATTAATACAATAGGTTATTCTCATGAGAATCATCATGATATCGAGTGATTTATTTTTTTGTCCTTGTTTGGTCCACATTTCAATTTTTACTCTTAATTAACAATGTTATCAAGCCTATCTTAAACTCCCTCAAGCCTAAGCTAATCAATCAAAATCATATCATATAAACTACCTAATAATTAATATCAACAACCTTCTCCTCCAAAACTATCCATTGATGTTTCCTAAACCATAATTCATCCTTCTTACTGAAGTAATAAGGAAGAGATAACTAACATTTAAAACTTAAGGTGGGGTGGTTGAATTCATCAAATAATAACCTCTTATATCTCAAAAACCTAAGGATCACCAATATCAACTTCTTACTCCAATGGACATCGTAAATATTCCTTATTTAGTTTGTATACCTCTCCTACAAGTCCTATGTGACAATAAACATCCTTAAAATCCAACATAACAACACATTTACCTATCTCCAACATTATGTGCTAGACCAATGTAGTTCATTCTAATTATTTGCTTTCACATCATGCCACATCACATGTTTTGGAAGTTTTTATGTCTATCCACATATCACTTCAAACTTAGGGTAATGTTATGATTCACATCCTTACATTAGATTACCTTTTGGGTAATCCTTTAATGCCCACATTTTTTCCTCATTTCCTAAGACCAAATAAATTCAACATCAAGAAACCTTTTAAGACACATAGGATTGTAGTTTATAAGATCATCTTTGATATAGATGTTAGCATAGTTTTTTCATGTCATTTTTGTCTCATGTTTATTTCCATTTGTTTATTTGGGTTTTATTTCAAGTTACATAATTGTTTCCATTTTGTTGGCTTGGTTTTATATCACATTAATTTCTGCCTTAATTTTAAATTGGTGGTTCCCAAGTAGCGCCTTCAGGCTCTTCATTTATTTTTATTTTATCATAATTTTGTCATTTTTTTTCTTAGTTTATTAATTATTCTTGGGTGCTAATTTACATTCCCCCAATTTTTTGGATGGTCATTTACTCTCCACCTATTTTGGGATGACTAATATTTTAATTATCTCTTATTTTAAATCCCTTGTAGGTTAGTATTAATTAATTCGTAACATGAATATCATATCATAGTGTCATCCCATTCATATCACTACTTTACCCTGAGATTATATATAAGCACATTCATGATTATATCACTTTTTACATGGATGAATCAATCACTATCCTCATATTTCCATTATTTAATTCCATTTTAGGAACACATAGGTAAGTTTTGATATTTCATACTTGGGAATGTTTATGATAATATAGATGTCATGGTCTCTAGGTCCTTATCTTTTGTGGCCAAGTGTAATCTCTCTTGTGTTCGTCTCCTAGTTCATCCAAGATTTGTTCTTTCAAATTCATATGGTGAAGGAATGTAAAAATGGAAAAGAGATCAAATCCATATCATATAATAAAAGGCAAAGATTAAAAGGAACATACAATATTAGAATTTAGATCGCACCAAAAGATGTGATATTTGTTTGGCATATCTCATATCTTAGTTAAAGCTCAAACTCCAAAATTGGCATCATGATAAGGTCGATGTCCATTGGGGTATGTTAGGCTCATAGACTAGGGTAGAATGTCTCATTATCTCATATAATTATAGTTTCTCTTACATTCTCACATAAGTAATCAATATTTATAGTAGATCGATAACTTGGTAATGGGTCCCAAGGAGTGGGGAACATGTTTTGGGAACCTAGGATTCATTTTAATTTTGATGAAAATAGCATTGATGGCATGATCCATGTACTTTAGTACTTCTATCCCAAGATTTATGTTTCATTTTTAGAGTATCCTAACTCCTTAATGCTAATAATTATTATCCTTTCCCATTTGCTTAGTGTGTTTCATTCCCACTAATTATTTATAAATTACTTATGTGGCACCTCACATTTCTTATCTAAATCAAGTTATTTTCATTATCAGCTTGAGGGATACTAATTTTAGCTGATCACATATTTCACTAAATTTCCCTTCATATGCCTCTTATCTTGTAGTTTGTGAGGTGAATTGTAATACCTCAGATAGGACCAATTTTTCCTCACAAACATCCCTTCACATTTTCTTACCACACTATCATCTTCTCATACTAGTCATGTCATTATTTGGTTGTGTTTTCTTAAATTACTTTTTATAGAAAGTAATAAGATTAAGTCATCATTATTAAAAACTTTTAGTTTTCATTTATCCATAATGATCGTGTATGACTTTTCTAGACTTCTCTTCCAATTTTACATGATTACATGTTTTTCTCTATGTTTGACTTGACACACTTATCTTACATTTTTAATTTCAATAATTTTTACTTGCTTTACATACTATTTAACATGTTTATCTTATGTATAATTACATTCATTTACTTATATATCTTTTTTATAGTTTTATAATATTTTTATTTCTTTTAGTTACAATATTTTACATGTTTTATTAGGATCCTACATTTATTTTCCATTATTTTTTACATGTTTTTATTTTAGTTCTAGACTAGCCTTTGTGATCCCAAATTACTAATATTCCAAGTAAATTTATAACCCTTAAGCAGATTTGTTTTAGTTTTATAAAAAACTTGTTTCATATAATTATAATATTTTGCATGTTTTAGTAGGATCCTACTTTAATTTTACATCATCTTTTACTACATGTTTGTATTTTGGTTCTAACCTAGCCTTCATGATCCTGAATTGCTAATATTCAAAGTAATTTTATAAATTTTTAAACTTTTCACTTTATAATATGACCATCTCATGTACACATTCATTGCTTCTATTTTTAGCCTTATATCCCTACAATTTCTCAAATATAGGTACTACACCCTCCACTATTAAGGCTATGCTATTTTCATGAAATGATTAAATAGAAAGGTAAATCAAGGTATGTATATGGTGCTTTAATTTAATTTATTTTATTTTCCACTTTATACTAAAGTGTTAGCTCAATTAATGTGGTATTGTGTAATTTATCTAAATATCATCCCATGTTATACTGACATTATACATGACAAACTTTGATTGGGGCATATGTATACATAATATTTTTATAAAATCCTATCATTTATTGAATCTTTCTCCCTTTAAGTAACCTATCAAGTTTCAGTCTCTATGATTGCATGCCTTAAATGGTGCACCAAGAAATGGGTGGGAAGACCATTGGTGCTTCATAAAATTATTGGTTAATTCTATCATAGTTAAACCACTAAAAATATTACTTATCTAAATCCATAAGAAATTATCCTCTTACTAGTCACTACTTGAGAATAAACTAATGTTTACTAATAGGTTAACTATGGTTGTCTCAATTGTGAAAGTTATGTCCCATGTTACACAATTAGGTCAACCTAAGTTGACCTACTTTGAGGATAAATGGTAAATTTTTTAAATTGGGTCATGTCAAGATGACCTTGTTCAATTAAATTATGAAATAGTTAGGACTTATCCATTCCCATAAATATAATATTCATTTTAATCCAATAAATAAGAAAATTCATTTTTTGCATTATTATGGCCTGTAATTATGTACCATTTACATTTCAATAAGTCATTACTTAGGGATTGCCTT
>JARHVA010007210.1:60000-75000 GCA_037957365.1 Torreya grandis | reverse complement strand
GAACACACTATGTTGAAAAAATAAAGGAAATACACCATGCTAAAAATAACACACCACACAAATGTAACCATAACATTTATGTGACCCTATTGTAGGTGACTCATGAGAGGAAGAAAACTATCCTCCACCCTCTGTGTATCCTCTAGCCTCTAGTGGATGAATCTGCTCAATCAATTGATGTTGTGAATCTCAATTATATGTCACTTTGAATTGAATGGGGTCCTCCCATAACACTCATACTTTTGACATATGACTCAACACGTCGAGGTCGCTTGAAAATACATCCTTATATAAATAATTGATTTTGATTTTGACATACTTTTGACCCATTTTTAATTTTGACAATGATGACCAAATTTTTTGACTCTAGACTCTATATTAACTTTATTAAATAAAAAAGATTGAATAACCCAAACTTTTTTTAAATTGGAAAGATGTATGAAATAAATCTAAACTACCTAAAGAAAATCTAATGAACTAAATAACCGAGTCTTCACTCAATAATAAAATGAGTTAACTAAACATAAATCTATTTTAAACTAAGACATAAATGACATTCAAAACTTGCTTATTTAAAACAACTAGTAATGTACCCGTATAGGTGTATGATATTCATAAACATTTTAAGTATTGATTAGAAGTGGCCAAAGGATCAGATCTAATGTAGCATGATTTTTTAATAAAAAGGCTCAATTAAACAATTAAATACTATTGATAACTTTAAACTTGACTCAATGACAAATGGCTAAAACATTGACTGAATTAAAATGCTAATACCAATTTGGCCTCATTAAAATATATGAATGAGATTCTAAATAAGAATGCATGCAGTTGGATCACATACAAAAACATCTTACTTGAACTCGATCTACATTAGATTTATCTTAGCACGGAAGATTGATCGGGTAAGGTGGCAAGGAGGAAGCACAAATCGCATGACATGATCTGGCATAAATTATAATGGAGTTTCATTTACTATTGAAGACTCTTCAGCTAGGTGATTGGTGATTTGGCATCAATATTTCAATGAAAAGACATATAACAAATCCTTGATGCAATAATAGTCCCATTTAAATTGTGCCTACTACAAATTGATCATTTTTACAAGAATAATATATATCAAGTCAACAGGTCTAAAAATAGATCAAATTAAATATTGATGTTAAGATGAAACAGAGATAAAAAGATCAAAATTCTCCTAAACTCAGTTTGCTCCAATGTTTTAAAAATGACCAGTAGCAACATCTTTAATCCTCATACTTTTCTTATTCATTCAAACATAGAGTTGGCTTTTCGCATGTTTGAATTATTGGCTTTGATACCAAACTGTTGGTAGATTGGAGATAGTTGAATAAGAATTTAGTGATTTAATAATACTTATCAATGAAAATATATAAAAATCCATTTACAAAAATATGGTAACAACCTACCAAGAATGGTGGTAACAACATTCTAAAATTCTTATACTATGTAACTAAAACAATTACACCAAATAGTCTAGAAAATAATGTAAAGTAACATATACCTATATCTAATTATGCTAACAAAATTCAACAACAAAAATGGCCCTACTTGTATTTAGAAACATGAAAGAAGATGTGCAATAAGTGCTCAATGTATTAAACTAAATTGCTTACCAATTATTTACTCTATTGCAATAGCCTAGTGAAGAGGACTATAAATAAGGAGTAGAGGGAGTTAACTCACATGAGAACTCAAACTATGGGATTAGGTGTAACTCACTATGGCACTCATAGGAGAAATCACTGTGGTAATCAATTGAACTCTAGGTATAACTTTAGGTGAACTCATCCTCTCACCCACATAACCTCTTATCACACATAAGTAAGTTGAATTTACATGTGTAGGGATTATCTATTTAATAAGTAAATAGAATAAAAAATATCCCAAACCAATAGCCCCAATTAGCATACCTTAGGTGGGTAAAAAAGAAAAGATGGGTCCAAACAACGAGGCTTGATGAGGTGACCATGTACAATGCAACTCCTAAAAAGTGGAGTAAAAGGAGAAAAACTACTGGGAAGAAAACTCCCTCCTAAATGAAAGACAAAGAAAATAAGGTAGGACTATAAATCCCCACTCCAACATACCCCCCTCTTAAGCATATATTATGTGGGATATAAAATTGGGTCCAAGTAAGATGCCTGATGAGGTACCTAAGTACATAGTGATGATCCTAGTATGCTACAAAATATGAAGATTGTGTCCCTGTATAAAGAAGACGGAGAATGTATGCACAAAATGTCACATGGTGAATGATATATTATGTCCCTCTATAAAAAATATTATCTCTTCCTTTAAGAAGAAATAAACTAAAAGCTTTCAAACTACTTCATTACCACTCAAGTGGAATGTAGATTGGAATCACGATGTAGATCTCTGGAAAATGCTCAATAGTCTCCCTGCTAGTGTTTGAATCTGCCAAAGTGTGATCAAATATCACATGACTAAGTGTAGAAGATGAAAATAAAGAAGCATACCATGTCAAAATAGGCCAGTAGGTACCTTGTGGTAGAGTGAGCACACAATAATTATACAACAATAATGACCCTAATTATATTCAAAAACAAGCAAGAAGATGTGCAATAAGTCATTGATGTGTTAAACTACCTTGTTTACCATTTCTCTTCTCTATTCTTATAAAAAATGAGTACAAAGAGTTAACTCATAGGATAACTCATCATGGGATTGAGGGTAACTCACTATGAAAATCATAAGAGAAGTCATAGTGGTACTCAATTAAAATCCAAGTGGAACTCTGGGTGGAACTCACCCTCTCACCCACTTAATATTTTATCACACATAAGTAAGTTGAAGTTGCATGTGTAGGGATTATACATTTAATAAGTAAGTGGAATAATAAATATCCTATACCCATAACATCAAGCATTCATATACAAAAAAATATCACTCCACATAATAGATCAAGTCAATATATATAGTATAAAAAATCATAATATCCATATGAAATAACAGCCTATAAAATCATATTCAAAGTTTACTATGATCAATTATCAATATCTAAATATTTAACCTAATATGCATGTAAAGATTCTCTGCATGTTGAAATGTATCTCATAGATGTAAATAATGTCATGCATCTATATCTCCATGTATTATGTGTAACCTATATTTCATGCATTCCTCTGATGTACACCATGAAAAGTATGTTCATATAAAATGGATTTGTAATTCACCATGTAAATGATATATAACATCAATCAATCATGTATATTATAAAAGACATTATGCATAGGTCCTTGTTTTTGTTTTTTTTATTGTTTGAATTATTTTTAATTTTTTGAGCTTTCCCTTTTTATATACCAAATTTTTAATAGAATTAAGTTCTAAGTAACTTATGATCTAATCAACGGAATTTTCAAGTGTAGTCCTTAGATATATCATTATGAATTTTACACATTGTCTTGTAGGAGTAATTATTTATCAATATATGAATCATAAAAGTGATAATGTCATGTAAAATATCCTCCATCATTTTAATATTAAAATAGCCATGCATAGGTTATATATATGAAATAACCATAGTAAGATTTAGAATTCATTTTATACCAAGAAAATGATCTATCAATGTTCATTGTGTAACACATGGAAATAAACCAAACATTTTATAGTACTACCCATTTAACCAACCTTATCCCTACCAAGATGGTCCTTGCCTTCCAAAAGATCTGGATGTTCTTATCTAGTAGTGGCCTCTATGACATCATCAATCATTTCATGACATAAATTATTCTCCTCATTTATAGGATTTTGAGTGGAATTTTAAAGCAAGATAAAAATGACGGTTCCATTTGTTTACTTTTTCCTTCCATGTCTATAATAGTGTTCACTTTAATGGGTTTTATGTATCAGAATGTAAGGAATCAAATGTATCATGTGATGCAAACTAAACAAAGGAGGTGTTGAATATTATGCCATTGTTGATACATGCCTTTATATTTTTAATTTATATGTGGTATTTTACCATCAATTTTTGTAGCTCTAATTTTAGAGATTCAGTCTCCCCTATAATGACTATAATTTCAGAGGGTGAGCCTCCCCTATAAACAACTAGCCAACTTTTTAAATGTAAGTTTTATTTGTCCCATACGATTGGAGGTTTTTTTATCCTAGGTGGGGGTTGGAAAAATAATAAGGTCCCATCATTAGGTTTTACCCTTGCAGCCAACATACCACAAATATAATATTAATATTACTAATGATATGTAGTTACTACTACAAATGAAACATAATTAGTACATATATATTATATATCTTTATTTCAAGCATTCTTATAGATATCAATTTCAATATTTTTTATTCTTTATTTAATTTTTATTGACTAGTTAAAAATGACATCTATTTAGTTCTACTATTATGTTGAGTTTGACAGAATAGGAAAGCAAATGAATGCCAAATTCTATCATCTGACCAAGATATTATAATTTTTTGATTGACTTCTCAAAGCAATAAGAAAAACTTATAAATGACATGAATGCAATTATTTTAAGTGGCACAAGTCCTTTATTTCTAATGAAAAATCATAGGTGTCGATCCAAAACTTATAAAATTAGGCGCATAATTACTCCAAAAGCATTAAGATTTATTCTAAGTTACCATCAAATGGATATCAAATTTAAGGTCTAAGTTACCATGTTATGGTAAAATGAACATAAAATTTAATGTCATAATTAATTATTTATGAACATAAATTACATGGCACCACCATCCTCTTTATAATCATAGAATCCCTATTAACATAATAAATATAATAGAATAATAATAAAAATAAAAAATAATTTTACCTCTATTATTTTATTTATATATTCTTATTGTTACATTTATGGGTCCTACAGATATACATTGTATGTTTTTTGAAGGAACATCAAAAATATTAGGAGGGAGAAAAAAAGAAATAGAAGGGAAAGTAGATAACAAAGATGGGGAACACAACCAAAATGACCACAAATGTGCTAATACCAACTAATCTAGATGAATATTTGATAAACTCTTATGTTACATATAATAATATTATACATAGCTAATAAAACACAATGGATCACTTTTATGTGTTTAATTAATGGCCCAATTTGGTGGGAAATGGGGTGTGTACATGTGTAGACATGCATATCAAATTAAGCTAATGATAGTGTTTATACAATATTTTCTACCTCCTAAAGCTCCTACCAAAAAATTTAATTCACATGTGAACCTACACAAACATTTACATGTAGATAATTTCACATAATAATCATATACTTAAATATTGAAAATGATATAGTTGGTTTCATTGAATATGTGATGATAGATCACATGGATATGAATCTATGCTATGAAAATCAAGCTAAATCAAAATTCTAAATACTAAAAGAACCATGATAAATAAGTATGATGTAATATCAATGTGAGATAGATTCATAATCCATTATCAATTATGGGCCTCCACACAAGAAAAGAATTTAAAGAACTATACATTGGAGTTAGGCAACTTGTCAGTCTCAAGCATCAAAAACCATCTTATTAAATATGATTATGCACATTCATAAATAACATGTATCTATATAGAATGAGTTGGATATAATATCCTATTTTAATATGTATGATGAATTTATGAGTATATATCTAAAAATAAAGGAATTATATATATCATGTGTAAGATAAAATATAAATGAAATGATGTGTAACATATAAAGTTTTTATTTTAAAATCATTCATGTTATAAATAAAATTTCTTGCATGGATTGTGTTTTAATCAATATAAGTGTAGGATTTTTGTTTGATTGATTTATGAAGGATCTAAATGAAAGTCCAAAATGTTGAGCATCAGAATTTCCAAACACAATTTTTCTAAAAGAATTTTTTATCTGAATGTATGGTGTAACTAAGCTTTAATTTTTTTGAATATTAATATTACCTAGGATATACTAGTAAACTATGGATATTATAATTTAATAAAAGCTCAAAAATATTTATATAAATGACTTAGAAGATAGGTTGCATAAAATGTTTAGGCTCTATGAAGGTTTTTGGTAAGGTACAGTCAGTAAAAGCAGTCTATAGAGGTTATGTGTTTACCCATAATGGGAAACACACTATGAAAACTTCTAGGATAAGTTTGGTATTAGAGGGATGCCTATGTAAATAGAGAGTCCTCTTATGGGTATCATATTCTTCTATGATATTTAAACCAATATGTGAAATGAGGGAAGATTATCTCTATGATTTAAATAACTCATGTATATGCAAAGTTCATTAGACTTGTGTGATCAAATATATATTCCTTTTGCTTCATTAAAATCCCTAGCTTTCATGATTGAGAAGAATATGACATATAAAAATTGGTTAGAATTAAGGGATGGGATGATATCAACCACTCCCCATTGAGTGGATAAGAACTAACTAAGTTTCAATATTTTGAATAGATTTCAAATCCCACATACTTATGACACATAATTATCTATGTAACTACTATGATCCCATCATGTTATGCACTCCTATGATTATATTTCAATACATGAAAATCTTTGATTTTGACCTTGTACTGTTATTTAGACTTGGATTAGGGCCTACTAATTTGAGGGGTTACAAGGTCAAAATCATAGAATCCCTATCAACATAATAAATATAATAGAATAATAATAAAAATAAAAAATAATTTTACCTCTATTATTTTATTTATATATTCTTGTTGTTAAATTTATGAGTTCTACAAATATAAATTGTATGTTTTTTGAAGGAACATCAAAAATATTAGGAGGAAGAAAAAAAAAGAAATAGAAGGGAAAGTAGATAACAAAGATGGGGAACACAACCAAAATGACCACAAATGTGCTAATACCAACTAATCTAGATGAATATTTGATAAACTCATATGTACCATATAATAATATAATACATAGATAATAAAACATGATGGAGCAGTTTTAGGTGTTTAATTAATGGCCCAATTTTGTGGGAAATGGGGTGTGTACATGCATAGACATGCATATCAAATTAAGCCAATGATAGTGTTTATACAATATTTTCTACTTCCTGAAGATCCTACCAAAAATTTCAATGCACATGTGAAACCTACATGAACATTTACATGAAGATAATTTCACATAATAATCATATACTTAAATATTGAAATTGCTATAGTTGGTTTCATTGAAGATGTGATGATAGATCACATGGATATGAATCTATGTTCTGAAAATCAAGCTAAATCAAAATTCTTAATACTAAAAAAGCCATGATAAATAATTATGATGTAATATCAATGTGAGATATATTCATAATCCATTATCAATTATGGGCCTCCACACAAGAAAAAAATTTAAAGCACTAGACATTGGAGTTAGGCAACTTGTCAGTCTCAAGCATCGAAAACCATCTTATTAAATATGATTATGTACATTCATAAATAACATGTATCTAAATAGAATGAGTTGGATATAATATCCTATTTTGATATGTATGATGAATTTATGAGTATATATCTAAACAAAAAGGAATTATATATATCGTGTGTAAGATAAAATATAAATGAAATGATGTGTAACATATAAAGTTTTTATTTTAAAATCATGCATGTTATAAATAAAATTTCCTGCATGGATTTTGTTGTAATCAATATAAGTGTAGGTTTTTTGTTTGATTGATTGATGAAGGATCTAAAATGAAAGTCCAAAATGTTAAGCATCAGAATTTCCAAACACAGTTTTTCTAAAAGAATTTTTTATCTGAATGTATGATGTACATAAGCTTTAAATTGTTTGAATATTAATATTACCTAAGATATACTAGTAAACTATGGAGATTATAATGTAACAAAAGCTCAAACATATTTATTTTAATTTAATATTTATATAAATGACTTAGAAGTTAGGTTGCATAAAATGTTTAGGCTCTATGAAGGTTTTTGGTAAGGTACAATCATTACAAGTAGTTTATAGAGGTTATGTGTTTGCCCATATAGGGAAACACACTATGAAAACTTCTAGGATAAGTTTGGTATTAGAGGGATGCCTATGGAAATATAGAGTCCTCTTATGTGTATCATATTCTTCTATGATATTTACACCAATTTGTGAAATGAGGGACGATTATCTTTGTGATTTAAATAAATCATGTATATGCAGAGTTCATTAGACTTGTGTGAACAAATATATATTCCTTTTGCTTCATTAAAATCCCTAGCTTTCATGATTGAGAAGAATGTGACCTATAAAATTTGGTTATAATTATGGGATAGGATGACATCAACCACTCCCCATTGAGTGGATAAGAACTAACTAAGTTCCAATATTTCGAATAGATCTCAAATCCCACATACTTATGACACATAATTATCTGTGTAACTACTATGATCCCATCATGTTATGCACTCCTATGATTAGATTTCAATACTTGAAAATCTTTGATTTTGACCTTGTAATGGTATTTAGACTTGGCTTAGCGCCTACTAATTTGAGGGGTTTCAAATTGTAAATATATATGGCAATTCATTTTAATGTAGAGATGAATACTAGATGTGCTCTTGATAATTTTTGGATAGGAATAGGCTTAGGCTTTCTTGAGTAAATAGTTGACTCTTTCAATAAATTCCATCCTAACTGACATTAAAAATATGCATACCAACTCATATGAAGGATTTTAATATAGTAAAATAGTCATTAACCTGGACAAAATTGATGGAACTAATGAACCACTAAAATAAGCATTCAAATACATAGATCATAGCAACCAAGTATAATAGACAATAACCAACTAAAACATCTTCTATTATCATTCAATGAACTAATCCTAGAGATTACATTCATCACACAAAAAATAGATTTCTTATGAGCTTTGGTGTTCAAACATTGAACTAATCTTGAAGGCCATTCTGAGGCACATGGCAGCATGCCATTCTATTGCTCAACATTCACCTTAACATTATTCTTAACCAGATATGGCTGGGATGCCCTTGGTGCACACATAGTTCGTTACAATTGCATATATTTATAGTACCCATTCGAAAGATCTAGATGTAGTTAGAAATCTCTAAAAGTCTTAAAAGAAGCTAGAAGAGCTCTATGAAAGAAGAACCAATCTATAAGCGTAAATGCATTAAAGGTATAGCTGTCCATAACATACCCTCCATAAATTATAAGAACACAACCAAAAAAAAATAGTCAAAATTAAATGCTAACAATCCTGATTGAATGCTAGATGTGGTGATAGCTAGGACAATAACTTGTTTAGGTTGATATTTAGGTTAGGAGGCTCTAACAGAAATATCAGCAATACATAAATCGGAATTGAAACTGCAGTTCAACTTTGATAAGTAACTATGTACATAACATTCTCTCAAAAACCCTCATTGTAAATATAAATAAGGACTGAATAACTACTTATGAATAATGTTAATGATTCACAACAGAAATTGTTTCAGTCGTTTAAGTTGTTTCTCTTCATGGTTCACCTATATATATAAAGAAAAGTTAAATAAACGACTGCAATGGTAGCTACAACGACGGCCATGGCAACCCAGTTTTTCTGAGGTGATGTCATCACCTAAGCGCCTGTGACTAAAGCTAATGCCGCGAATCCAACAATAGCGCACAAAACTGCCTTGCTGAAAAACACAAGCTTTCTCGTATGTTGCATAGTACCAAAAATTACAGCAACCAACATGGAAGTCAATAAACCCACAATATTTGCCGCTAAAAATACATTGAAGGCAATAGTCTTATTCTTAAGGGCCGCTCCTCGCTCTTCGCCGTGATCTTTGAAACAAGTAGAGAGTATGGCCGCGGAGGTGACTCCCACAGTAAGCGCAGCCACTTGCTTGACCGGTAGGTTGAGTAAATTCAACCTTATAAAATAGATATTACTCAACCCTTAGATTGTGGATATTCGCTCGTGGATATTTGTTCGTGTCGTGCACTTCTAGCAACGTGAACATGCATGGAATTTCTGTGGAAGATCTACAAATTCCATGCTTGATTTGCTTGTTACGCGGTGATGTCCAAATTCGCAACGGATCGCTGTCTTAATGTACCACAGAAATTGTTGCAAATGCAGTGTGTCGTCGTCTTATTGGGTGGAATACAACATGATATTAATGTCTGACTCAAATGGGTTTGCCACAATAAGAACAATGAATCCAACGTCCTCGTCCAAATCTTGCCAAAGTCGATTCAAATTTCATTTTCATAGAAGAAATGATTGAGATTTTGTAAGACACGGGTTTGTCTTTTTAGATGACTATTATCACTAATGGAGTGCAACAGCTATACAATTAACAAATGGAGTGCCAGAGCTATACAACTAATATATTTTTTTAGATTAAAGTTGTTAGATAATTTTTATTTATATATTATTTATGTATAAATATAAATGAGATAATTTTATTTCTATTTAGTAAAAGTTAATTTATTTATTATTATTTTTAAATTATGAAAGAAGGATATTATTTGAATCATTATTTTAAATTTATATATATTATTTAAATTAATATAAATTTATAAGTATATTTAAATATATATAAATATTATTTGTACAATATATATTATAATTAATATAATTTTAACAAATACACAAAATATTTTTAAATAAAGTTTTAACTATTTAATTTGATGTGAATAATTTTAGATTTTGTGTGTCAAGTATATTTGTAGGTAGGGGTTTTATAAAGGAAGTTGATATTCCTATTTTTAATGATGTAGTGGCTTAATTAAAAATGAAAGACATTGAAATAGGAAATTTTAGAGTTTTTTCTTAAATCTAAGGAGCAAAAAGTTTTTAGGAGAAATCTTTGAGTGGATGAGAAAAAAATGATGCTGGAAGTTTTCTATATCTATTACTATTTTATATTAAGATATTTACTATATATATAACTGAACAAATTTCAATTAAATTTTTATTATAAAGTTTTTTTAAAAAAATTCAACTATTATCTCCTAAATAATTATAAAATGTACTTAAAATATTTACAACATACGATCATATTTACTATATATAGTTTTAAAATTATTTTACAATATTTTCAATCCACAAAAATATATATTCTGCAATAACTATTATGAATTTCTAGAGTTATAATCATAATTTACATATGTCCTTCACTAAAATATAGACTAAAACAGAACTCTAAAATATTAATATATTTTTATCTTTTTTTTTTCCCTTTATTTATTAAGTGATCTTCTCATTTAATAAACTTTAGCTTGTAATTGCTTGGCACTACATGAATTGCACTAAGAAACATGATGTTAAAATTGTAATGATAACCCTGACATTTTGATACCGTCCAACATGTCATTCTGGTCTTTTAATAAGATTAGAATAAAACTAAAATGTGAGACCAAGAGGAGTAGTCTTTTACTATTCCTTTGTATATTTTGAACTTTTTAAAGTCTATTGTATGGAATCAAGTTTGACTACATCGTTGTTAAATCATAGTGACTGGTGATATAAGACTCAAAATCAAAATTAATAATAGTGAATTTAACTATGTTTTGATTTTTTTGGGATGAAATATATTTATATATTTACTTAATAAAAATATATAAAAAAATTTAAAAAATAAAGTGGTATGAGAACACATCACAATACATTAAGTAAAGTTTAGGAGTAGAATCAAAAGTATCATAATATAGGCAAAGTCTAAACACAAGTCATAAAAAGAGATAAATTAAATACAGTAAGAACTAAGCTAGAAGGTGGAGGATCTATATCATTAGGTCCTTAACTTGAGCTTAGAAAATCATTCCCATCTAGAATAGGCTTCCAACGACTAATTTGGGTAGTATTTGTATCATCATCTATTTATGTCTGAGTGAGTGAGATAGCCAAAAATAACTTAAGGAACTTATCTATCACGTCCACATGGCCTCCAAGTGGCACCCCTGAAGCATCTTGGCATGAAAGAGGAGGAAAAGCACCCCAATCATCCTCCCCAGTAGGGGAAGGAGGTAGTGGCTACCACCCTCACTGCTGATCAGGAGGGGAAACATGTTGTTACAGGCTTCTACTTTGAGAGTGGCTCCTAGAATGGCTATGATGATGCCTATCATGAGACAGCGGAGGCACTCTATCATTCAATATGGGATCTCTGGGTAGAGAATTCAAAATCCAAGCGATAGTGCAAGGACCATCTCCCCAATGGGAGAGGGGATCTTGAAGATACCCAAGCTCCATATCCACTTTATTAGCTTGGACTTGAATCTATAAAAGAACATTGGAGATGATATAATATTTATGTAAATTAAACACATTACAATCAGTAGAAGCATGATTAAACACATAATTATTTATTTCTTTTCAAATCTAGAAAAAATCCCCATTATAAAAGTATGCCAAACTTACGTGTATTTGAAAGACATTCCGAATTTATCTCTAAAATAAATATCCTGTAAAATAAAAAATCCAAGCTAAAAAAACCTAAAAAGTTCATAAATCTAAGTTTAGACCCTTTGAGATTTATAAGTATTGATGTTTAGAAATATGATGCATTCAAGTTTAATGCCTTCCTAGTTCAGCACCCACTCTATCTCTGGCTACTATCTACTAGTTACCCCACAGCCTAAACACTGTGCACTGTAAATTAAGTCACATTACAACATTAGCCTATATCTCAATATTTACGAAATTAGGCTGTATGACATCTAACATAATATGACTGAACGGGAGTCTTAAATACTCAACAAAAGCTTCTCTAGCCTATCTACTTCAGCTTCCTTTTCTCTTTGTTGCACTTACTATGTTTATAATATAGAATCTATATGGCTAATCATGTATAACTTAAATGAAAACTTACATCGAAATCACTTAAGATCTACCTGTACTAATCATAGATAACTTACATGAAAACTTCCAAAATTACTAGAGGCTCGTGTCAACCTAGAAGCAAATACAATACGTTTATTTTATTTAAATCGAAAAAATATGTGAAAACACCATAAAAGTTTTAAGTAACAAAATAGAAGGAATAAAAGTTGACAGCTCAGGCATTACAAAATAAAATCAAGGATGAAAACACCCATCAAAATCACGGAACCCCTAATTCATGAAAAACATTATTTGAATGACAACGATTTGGGAAAAACACGGATATACAGGGCAATCAACGAATCATTTTCCATCACTGCCCATACGGCCAACCTTCTCCCTACGAAGATGGTCCTCGCCTTCCAAGAGCTCTGCCCGCTATTCTACAGCAACGCCCTCTGACATCGTCAACCATTTCATGACACAAATTCTTCTCCTCCTCTGTGGGATTTCGTATGGAGTTCCTGAGCAGGATAGTTATATGGTTTGTTTTGTTGATATTTTCCCATCTGTGTATGTCTGCAATAGTATTCGCTATAGTGGCTTTGATAAACTAGAATGTGATGAATTGAATGTATGAATATCATGCATACGGAACTTTTTGATTTTATTTTATAAATGATATTTTATTGTTGACTTTTTGTAGCTCTAATTTCATAGGGCAAGCCTCCTCTATAACCACTTTAATTTTAGAGGGTGAGTCTCCCCTATAACCATCCAATCAGGTCTGTAAATGTAATGTTAACTAGTCCCCTATGGGCCTGGGGTTTTTTAATTTGGGAGGGGGCTGGAAAAGCACTGATGTTTCACCATTAGGTCTTACCCTTGTATCTGTTAATATGTAATTACTATTATAAATGATTATAATGTTAATATTATAATGATTTGTAAAGTCTTTAAGTCCTTTTTTTTCTTAATGAAGGATCACATGTGATCATTCAAAACATAGAGGAAAAATAGAGACACAATTATTCCAAAAGCGTTAAGATTTATTCTAAGTGACCATCAAATGAATAGCAAATATAAGGTCTAAATTATCATATAAAGGTAAAATAAACATCAAAACTAATGTTGTAATTAATTATTTCTGAATAGAAATTACATGGCACTGCCATCCCCCTTACAATCATAGAATGCCTATCAATATAATAAATATGCTAGAGTAATAATTGTAATTAAAACATAGTTTTACCTTTATTTATATATGACTACTATTACATTTTTGGGTCATACAAATATACATTGTATGGTTTTTAGAGGAGCATCAAAAATATTAAGAGGAAGAGAAAAAATAAAGAGAAGGGAAAATAGATAACAAATATGGGTAACACAATCAAAATGACCACAACTGCGTTAATACAAACTAATCTAGATGAATATTTAATAAACTCATATATACCATGTAATAAAACAATACTATAGTTAATAAAAGACAATGCAACATTTTTAGGTACTTACTTAACATCCCAGTTTGGTGTGGGTGTATGTGTGCATGTGTGTGTGTGTGGAGTCATGTGTGTATGAGTGTGTGTGTGTGTGTGTGTGTGTCTATATATATATATAATCAAAGTAAGGATAATTTTTATACTAACAATTTTGTGCTTCTTGAAGTTCCCACTATAAATTTCAATGCACATGTGAAACCTACAAGAGCATTTCCACATTGATAGTTACACATAATAATCATATACTTAAATATAAAAATAAATAGTTAAAACAATATAGTTGGTTAGATTGAATCTATGATGATAGACAACATGCTTGTGAATTTATTTTAATTTCTACTTAAAAAATTTACTACAAAATTGAGGAACAAAAATCAAGCTAAACCAAAATTTTAAATGATACACAAACCATGCTAAATAAATATGGTTCAGTAGCAATGTGAGGTAGAGTTATAAACCCTTACCAATTATGGGACTCCACACCTGTATAAAATTTAAAGCACTAAACATTGAAATTAGGCAATCTATTAATGTCATGCATAAAAAACTATCCTATTAAATATGATTTTGTATATTCATAAATAGCATGCATCCAAATATAAGTAGTGGGATATAATCTCCCATTTTGAGATATCGTTTGAAATTATGAAGTACATATCTCAAAATAAAGGAAATATATGTATCGTGTGTAAGATAAAATGTAGATGAATTGATGTGTACCATACAAAGTTATTAT
>JARHVA010007210.1:32500-55000 GCA_037957365.1 Torreya grandis | reverse complement strand
TTTCTCTACCATTTATAAGGTAAAAAATAAGGTGAAGATCCTCCATCTCCATTCTAGGCTTCATACTCTCAATATGAAAGGTGAAGATAAAGCTTAGGAGTTCTTATGTTTGGTAACAAAACTTCAAGCATAATTAGTTATGCTTAGATAAATGATCAAGGACAACTTATTGGTTTTAATCATATTAATATCTCTCCCCTCTTAATTTTACACATTCATCATGACACTAAACATCACAAAGCAAGTAGTGTACTTCAAAAAACTGGTGAATTTGTTTAAACAAGAAGTCATCCAATCTAGGCAAGATGAATTGGAGGATAAATCTCTAATTTCCAAGAAACATGGTCAAAATTTCTTGAAAGGAGCACCAAAAAAGTCACAAAGATAAAAATATGAGAATGTAAAATGATGGTGTCATGTTTTCTGCACCAATACACATGAAATTGATCATTGTTGGTATAATGCCTTGACACAAGGCTCATCTAGTCAAGAGGGCACATCCAATGGAGATGATTCACTTAAATTAAAAAAATGTCCTTAGTGATAGAAACAACATGGAAATTTAATAGTACAACATCAACAAGATGATGAATCTTAAGATCAAGTATTCATAGAATTATATTGTGATGATGTATATAATAATGTAGTTATTGTATCCCAAACCTCATCATAAATGAGAAAAGTTTGGTTGATTGACTCTGGCATGAACAAGCATGTGAGAAGATGAAAATAAACTTTGATTCACTAATCAATCAACTCACTAGAGATCAAGTTCAAAGTAAATACAATAAAGAGTATATTGCATAAAGAATTATAATTATCTCCATTCTTTTCAAGACTAGAACCTCGACTGTCAAAAAGGTATTGTATGTCCTTGGATTGACAATAAATCTCTTGTTTTTAAGTCAGCTCTTATCATAAGGTTAAAGTGGAGTTAATGATCAATAATGGAAAAAATTATTGTCTCCTCTTATGGAAAGGTAAGTTCATTTCTAGATATTTTTTCAAAGATCAATTATTTTCCCTAAATGCAATTTGATCCTATGTTATTGCTCTCTACCTATATGATAGAATTTATTATAATATGGAATTATCGATATGGGTACCTTTATGCTATCTCTTTGTACTATCTTATCTCTAAAGCCATGGTATATGGACTTTTTCATCTATCCCATTCTTTACTTATATGCCCTGGATCGATGCCTTATCTAAAAACAACATAGAATTCCATTCGAGTTGAGTTCATCACAAGCCAAGGATCATCTCAATATGGTACATACTAAATTATGTAAACCCCTACCTACTTTTTACTAAGAATTCATATACTTTAAGTTATTTTTTGATGATTTATCTCACAAAACATGGGTGTTTTTTCTCAAGAAGAATAATGAAGCCTTTAATCATGTGAAGGTCTTCTACCATCTTGTCGTCACCTAATTAGGGAGGTCACTTCATCTCCTCTACTCAAATTGATGGGGAATTCACACCAAAGGAATTCTTGGAATTATTAAAGAAACTTGGAATCAAACAACACCTTATATATTCCTATACACCCTAATAGAATTGAATTGTATAGAGATGCAATCATTTAGTGATGGAGATGGCTTATTGTATTCTTTCCACTATGAAGTTAGAAGCACCATTCTAGGTAGAAGCAGTTTAGACAATCATAAATCTTCTCAATAGGACACCTAGAAATATCTTGTAAGATAAAACACAAGAAAATGAGAATGGTGATAAACCTTTGATCTCTCATCTAAGATTATTTGATTGTACATCATATATGCATTTCCAATGCCTTTTTTTTGGGTATAGTACTACTTCAAAAGCATATCATGTCATGGATCCTAAGACACAAAATATTTATGGAATTTAAGATGTGGTTTATGACTAATCATCATTCAACTCAATGTCACATCAAGATTCATAACATACCACCTCTTATTAATGGTTCCCATAGTTAAATGATGATAATGAAGAATCTTTTCACAAAGAAGGTCAATTTTAAGGATAGTTGTCCATTGATCTTGGAAATCTGGAAGACAATTCTTCATCAAATCAATAACACATTGACATCCAAAACGGGTATAAATTACCATCAGGGACTCACACCTGAATTCTAATCTAGATACTTCATGAGGAGTTTAGACTAGAAGATAGTAGATAAATGAAGTTAATCTTGCATTGATGAGTTTTGTAATTGACATCACCAAACCAAAGATAGTTCAAGAGGTTTTATGTCAACCTTAGTATAATAAGGACATGTATGTTGAATATGATGCCCTCATCTCAAATGGGACATGGGAACTTGTTGATCTTCTTATAATAAATAAATCCATTGACTTCAAGTGAATTTTCATGACAAAATACAAGGTAGATGAATCTATTGACAAATACAAAGCATTACTTATTACAAAGTGATATACTCAACAAGAAGCAATTTATTATTAGGAGACCTTTTCACCCACTACTAATATCAAGACCATTATATTTATTTATGCGTGTGTAACACAAATGGGATGGAAAATTTAGTAGATAGACGTTAAAAGTGCATTCTTAAGTGGTGATCTCAAATAAGTGTACATGACCCATATAGAAGGATTCATTGATGAACAACAACCACAAAATATATGTGAATTATCATATGGGACAAGTATTTGACATTGTTAACAATTCTTAAGTATTTATGACAACCTAATATGTATATACATAATATTTTATTGATGTTATCATCTACTAACACTTTTTCTTGTAGGAACCTATTGAGTTTAAATATCTATAATTTCAAACCTTAAAGGGTTCTCTCATAAATGGGTATGTAGACCATTACTACTTCATAATATTATTGGCTAATTCTATCGTATCTAAACCCCCTACAAATTAGCTAACAGTTTCAAAACTAATTAGCTAATATCATGAAGAGATATGTGATACTATTTTTATGGTCCTTTTTTATCATTTATTGATATTGTGATGTGGAGGGATTTCCCCAATACTAATAGCCATAGTACAAAACTAAACATAAATATTAGGTTTCATGTACCTCAAAATATTTAGGAAATACCTAAACTTATGTATTTTATTAAACCCTAGGATGCTAGACATCTGTCTGATTTTTTAGTGCATTAATTAGTAATTACCACTAGGACGTTACTCTCAAGTTACCCTTAAAACTATGTTTAGTGGGTTATGTGAATTGTACTTCCTCAATAGTCAATGTTCTAAAATATCAGGATGAAACTATCTAAAAGATAAGAAAGTGTATTTGAGAGCCTACACTATCAAAAAAATATTTTTAGTGCATCTTCTTGATCTTAATTTTAGATAATCACTTAGTAATAGTAGTTACAAACTTTCATTATTTTCTTTTTTATTTATATTCTCTTTTGTATTACAGACTATATCTCAGTGTTGATACATTTATATTCTATGTGTGAATATACTAAGTTGAGAAAGCTTGACTTAGTATTATATTTATTTCTTATTTACTTATATTTTAAAGACTACATCCAATTTTATGTCAAAATGTTTTCATATCAAACTTAATTGACCATGCTTGACTTAGCATTTTTATGTCTTTACCTTCCCATCTCACTAGATCAACCCAAGTCAAACTAGTATATATTCAAATTATTGACTTTACATCCAAATTCAATTAGATTAACTAGGTAGACTTGTAGACTACTATTTATGATTTCCTATATAATTATGTCATCCTTGGATTACCTAGCGCATTTGAAGTTTCTTGTGTTCTAAACTAAATTGATCTTGGTCAACCTAGTTAACTAGGTGGTTAAAAGTGTTAATTTATTATTTCCTTTCCCATACTGATTACTATCATGAAATCACCTATAAGATGTTTTATTGATAGTATTAACCTATTTATGTCATACATAGTTTTTTCTTTTCTTCCCACTTTGTCCACCATGAAATAAAACTCTTAATGGTGCGGCTTTTCACAAAATCATTCTAAAAATTATTAATATGGATACACCCCTCACTGTATAGTAGATATAAAAAATCCTTAGAGACAAATCCAAAATCATGACAATTATACATCTTATACCACCTTTACACCATCTAAACATAGAATTCATAAATTTCTTAACAAATATACATAGATAATTGGACCTTCACATTATGTTCCACCTATTACAAAAAATGTTCATAATCCTCATGTTACACCCATAATGAGGGCACCTATCATTATCACTTCATAAAGTAACATGGTTTAAACTAAATAAACTGATCATATATTTGATTCTTAATTCTTTAAAAAAATTGATGAGAATACCATTTTCACTCCTAATATTAATAGTGGTTTTAACAAAAATTCATTATTCTTATAAAGAATTTAGGGCAAAAAATTCTATTATTGTGAATGTTCATCCCAACACCAATGTTGGAACTCTCCCTCATAATATATATAAACATAATGTACCTATTAATATTACTCAAATCCTTTCTCAAATGGTTCATCTAATGAAAATTATGAGAGACTCTACTAACCCCTTAATTCTCTAAATGCAAAACCAAATTTTATAAATGGCTAGTAAACCTCAATTCATCATGACTAAACTAAATGACATTTTTATTCCACATCTTATTAGAGATACCAATGGGAATATTATCACTAAACATCCTTTATGTAACAAAATTGATTAAAATAATGAGAATGAGATTTTAGATATTTTCATTATGTTCATACACACTGGAAACATGTCTCTAACAATCACATATGATGGGATAAAAATTCATATTATCATTTTCAAAATATTTGGCAATCTCTAAAAAAAATGTGTCCAAACTAATACCTTTGACAAAACAAGTTACTAGCCAAAACCTTTGCTGGATATGAAATTCAATGGAACAATCAACTTCATAGACACTCTATTACAAAAATAGATGATTTATTCAATGCTCTAGTGAAGTAATTCTTACATAATGACCTTCCTAAAAATAGCCTTAGTCATTTCATCAATGCTAATAAACTTCCTAACTTATCTACTCACACTTTCATTGAATGATGGAAGTCTCTAAGTAATAAAATGGATCATAACATGAGTGATGATACTATTTTAAAATTATTTTTTACCATTCTAAAATCATATCTTTAATATAAAGTTAGAATATTTTTGGCCAATATGTTAGAAGAGGCCTTAGATCAAGAAAAAAGAAAACACATTATTATATGTCAATTTGAATCATCTCATAAATAATTATCAACTAATATCATTGGTAACACTTCATATCCTATTAAACCTCTCCCAAAACATGATGAAGGATATTTAAACCAAAATAATATAACCCCTACCACCATCCCTTGAGTCTCCACGTATTCTAGAGAAATATGCTACTTTATAAATCCATGATATTTGACTCTTTAAAACCTCCTCAAAATGGTTTAATCCTAATAATTGAACTTGGTAGCATGCTAAAATAGGTCATTATCATTATAATTGTCTTGATAGCCAATTATGTCATCTTTCTTGCTTATTTGGTCCACATTTCAATCTTGACACTCTTACTCAACAATGTTATCAAGACTATCTTAAATTCTCTCAAGCCCAAACTAATAAATCACAATCATATAAACATAATCTAACTAATAATCAATGTCAACACCCTCCTTCTCCAAAATAATCCACTAATGTTTTCTAAACCATAACTAATCCTTCTTACATAAGCAATAATGAAATAATAGTTAACATGAATAATTTCAACCAAGGTTGTTGCATTCATCAAACCTCAACCTCTTAGATCACAAAAACCTAAGGATCACCTAGTTTGAATTCCTACTCCAAGGTGCATTATAAATATTCCTTATTTAGCTTATATACCTCTTCATATATCTCCTACAAGTCCTATGTCAATTTAAACATCCTTAAAATCCATCATGGAAACACATTGACCTATTTCTTACTACATGTAGTAGCCTAATTGAGTTCATTCTAATTATTCAATTTCACCTCAATTCACGTCAAATGTTAGGGAATATTATAATTCCCATCCAAATCTCACTTTAAAGTTTGGATAATTTTTTTATTCTTATCCATACATTATATTATCTATTATGGCATCCTATGATGCCCACATTTCTTTCTCATTTCACAATACCAAACAAATTCAACTTCATGAAACCTTCTAAGACACATAAGATTGTAGTTTATAGGGTCATATTCGATATAGATGTTATCATAGGTTTTTTCATGTCATTTTTATCTCATGTTTCTTAGTATTTTTTATTATTATTTTTTATTTTAATTTACCTACATAGTTATTTCATTTTTTGATGCTTCAGTTTTATATCACATTACTTTTATCCTTTATTTCCCTCACGGTTTCTAAGTAGCACATTTAGGGTCTTTATTAATTTTTATTTTATCATATTTTTTTTCATTTTTATCTTAGTTTATTTTTCATTATTTGGTCCTAATGTTCATTCCCCTATTTTTGGTATGATAATTTACTCTTTGCCTCTTTTAGGATGACTACTACTTTCATTATCTCTTTTTCTAAATACATTGTAGGTTAGTATAATTTATTGAGTAACTTGACTATCATATAATAGTCACATCTCTTTCATATCACTACTTACCTCTTAGTGATCATATATGACCACATTAATCATTATATCATTTATTGAATTGATGAATATATCACAATCCTCATGTTTCCCTTATTTGTTTTCATTTTATGCACACATGTTAGTTTTGATATTTCAAACTTACTTGTGGGAAAGTATACAATTATTTAGACACCATGGTCTCTAGTTCCTTATCATTAGTAGCTAGGTTTAAGCTCTCTTATGTTCATCACCTAATTCATTCACGATTATTTTTTTAAATCCATATGGTGGATAAGTGTAAAAATGTAAAATAGTTAAAATCAATATCACACATTAAAAGGCAAAAAAGATTAAAAGGAAAATACAATATTAAAATTTATATATCAAACTCCACAAGTGGCCTCATGATAGAGCCAAGGTTTATTGGGTTGTGCTAGGTCATTAGACTATGGAAAGAAGTGTCATTACCTCATATAATTATAATTCCACCTACATTCTTACACAAATACCTAATATTCATAGTATACTAATAACATTGTAAGTAGTCCTAAGGAATAGGTAACATGTTCTAAGAAGGTAAGATCCATTTTAATTTTAATAAATATATCCTTGATGGGATGATCTATTTAATTCACTTGTTAGAATAATATTTGTGCTCATTAGTTAGAGTTTCCTAAGTCCTTAATGTTTATATTTATTAGCCTTTCCCACTTTCATTTTGTGTTTCCTTCCCACTAATGATTTTTACATTACCTATGTGGCAACTTATGTTCCTTATCTACATTACATTATTTCCATTATCTACTTGATTTTTATTGATTTTAGATAATCACATACTTCATAACATTTATATTCATATGATTATTGGCTTTTAGTTTATGAGTTGCATTGTAATACCTTGTATAAGACCAAGTTTTCCTCACAAACATCCCTTCATATTTTTTATAAGACCAAGTAAATAAAAATTTATTTTAAAATGAAGTGAGAAAAACATTTGTTTTGAGGTTTTAAAATAATTTTTTATTTACTTTATTTATTTTTAGAATAAATTATGCATATTTTGTTTATTGAGAAAAAGGTGTGCTTTCTAATTTTAAAGTTAATTTTTTGTTTGGAAATTTAATATTGAATTATTTCATTTGAACAAGTATTTTTAAATGAATATTTAACTATGATATTACAAAAAATTAAATTTTTAAAGTATATAAATCATTTTTTTTCCTAATAACTATGTATGCAATGACTAATGAAACTACAATTAAATATAAACTATTTTTTATTTTTGTTCTTTTGTTATTTTGATTGTTCCTAAAGTTTATTGTGTTTGTTTAATTGTTTTTTTAGTGTTACTTTTTTATTTATTATTATATTATATATATTTTTAGTATTTAAATTGAAAATAAATCTATATTTTAGATTTCATATGCATGCAATGTAATTGTTGAATTCTAAAATTATAATTTGTGGATGCAAATCTATATGTATATTTATTGTTTTGGTTTTATATATAGTTTTATTTGTTATAAAACATAATTAATTATTATTTTTTATTATAATCTATGCTTTGGATGAATTTTACTAACATAAAGGAAGTTAAAATGATTGTAAATGTAATGTTTGTTTTTAGGTTTTCTAAGTTTTAAATGTAGGTGCTTATGAAAGTTTTTCATTTGTATCATATATAAGAGTGTACATGATAGAAACTAAAAAAATGAACTATTTTATTAGATGTAATTTAAATATAAATTTATCTATAAATTTATAATCTAAAATGCAAGACATTTTTATTTTATATTTGTTGTGTATGAAAGCAGATACAAATGATTGAATAATTTTTCATGCAAAGATGGAGAAATATGAATTATTTTTTATGGTTATATATATATATATATATATATATATATATATATATATATATATATATATATTTTATGTATTCAAATTAATATAACAAATTAATAACATAATCTAATATAAAAACTAGAAAAAAGAGATAAAATTAAAATATCTAGCTTGGCCAAAGTAGAGGACAACTGGAGAATATGTGATTAGTGAGATTTGTTGATCCTTAGGTTATTATGTCCATATATTTTTACTAATAAATGATATTTTAAGTATCCAACAAGAGTAAATAGATATAATATGAAATTAAAATCATAAATGAGATAAATAATGACTATCTACTCATGAATAAGAAAGTATTGTGTTACAATATTGTGGGTTTCTTCCTCTAATTTGCATGTGTGAATACAATATTAATTGGAAAATTAGATTGATTTCTTAAAAATATAAAAAATATGGATTATAAATCATAAAAACCTATGTGCTAAAATTTTAATGTAGTCTTTTGATCTAAAAATAAAGGTCAAATGAGATATTTGTAAGGAAAGTGAAGAGGTTTAATATGGGATTTAATTGAAGTTTAACTGACACATTATTGGAACTAACAAGAAGGTTGATAAAATTCATTTGACCATAACGATGAGTGTACTATAAAATTATAAATATAAGTTCAATAGAAAATAATTTAAAAATGAAGATAAAAAAGGTGAAATGTGTGAAAACATATGTCTTGGGAGAGAATTTGGAAGACCCTGCAATGGTGGTGAAACCTACTAGTATCTTTATGAAGGTAGTAATTACACAAAAACTATGGTGACTCGATAAAGTTGTTTGTGTGGTTATATAGCTCTCCAAGTTGCTTATATAACTTCCACTATAGTTTTAAAAACCATTGGTATGGTTATGTAAAATGCCCAGATGATTTCACTATGCCACAAAAAAAGACAAAATTAGAAGGAAAGACTTAAAATTTTGAAAATGTGATAGTTAAAAGGGCTAGAAAATGTGAAAAATATAATCTATAGAAGAATATTGGTTCTCAAAATGTTTTATTTATGGAGGTTCTTACATCATAAATTTATATCACTTAATGTTTTCATCGTTAAAATTTTAGTGTGTAAAATATCATGGGTGAAAATCATACGTGTCAAGGTGTATGTAAGATAACTTCATATCTTGATGTATAAAATTTGTAAAATAACTATATAAAAGGATGTGATAGGGTCCATATATATGAAATATTTTGAATTAAATCTCATGGAGAAGATATGTGGCTAACATAACTTCAAAGATGATGTAATGGTGTCAAGTATTTAGTATGTGTTTGTTTGATGCCCCTAAATGTCAATGTAGATATCTATGTAATAATTTAGGCTCATAGGATTGGTATATATAAATACCCAAATGGTCATAGGTATGTACAAGAATATGGAGATTATAGTGATATTAGGATGTCCTCATAAACAAATGATATGGAAAATAAATAAGTTATGGGTAATTTGTAGTTAGAACAACCATTTTGTCAATCTATATGTTATGAATACCAATGTGTAGAATATAAAGCCACATATATATGAAATATGATAAGCATATTGATACAATATGTAAAAAATATTTAGGGCATTTGGACCCATGATTTTCATAATACAAGGCACATAGGTTATTATGCTACATGATAATAGAATAATATATATGATGTTCAAGGAAATAAAATGGGTATGATTCCCACATAGGCCACAAGATATTTATATAAATGTAAAATTATGTAATTATAAATCTCCATGTGGTGTTATAAGAAAACAAATTTATTATCCCCCATGTAAAATGATATTTATAATATTCTTAATGGTAAAAGGGAAAAATAAAATTCCCTAATGTAAAATCCATACGTGTAAGATTTATATGGAAATAATCTAAAATATATATTAAACTTTATGATAGTGATAATGGAAAAGTAAGAAATGGACAAAAGACATATCTTAATGTAGGAAATCTTCCCTAATATGACTATTTATAGAAATGAGTCACACACATTAGTGAAAGTATGGATGAAATGGTAGCAAGTCTTAAAAAATATGATAGTAATGATTAAAAGATAAAAAATATAGCATGGAAGGCATCCATTTAATAATCATTTATGAATACACAATCTATATGTTCATTTAACATGCAATATTTTTTTAATATTAATATTTGTGTGACCAATATAAATAACTCTACATGATAAATAAAAATCATGAAAAAATATCACCATACAACATGTTGTGTATAAATTCCCCCAGAATAATACATACCACCAATTTAAAAATATTTCCCTGGGTGTGGGCATGGATATAAGCCACATAGAAAATGAATTTCCATAACCTTCTCTCTCTCTCTCTCTCTCTCTCTCTCTCTCTCTCTCTCTCTCCTCTCTCTCTCTCTCTCTCTCTCTCTCTCTCTCTCTCTCTCTCTCTCTCTCTCTCTCTCTCTCTCTCTCTCTCTCTCTCTCTCTCTCTCTCTCTCTCTCTCTCTCTCTCTCTCTCTCTCTCTCTCTACACACACACACATACATGCATACAATACCATTATAAACATTTTTTAGCATTTAAATTTATATTTTAAGAGTATAGAATAGGTTGATGAGCATGATATGTATCCATTGACAAAGATAAAGTTAAAAATGTTTTTTTTTACATTATTTTTTATATTTCATATTTTATAAAAAACAATTATAAAATCATGAAATAATAAATATTATAATAATAATAATAATAATAATAATAATAATAATAATAATAATAATTAATAATAATAATAATAATAATAATAATAATAATAAGGATGGAAACATATATAAGTAGGTCAAGGGGTATAAAATAGAGGATGAAGTGGACAATTTCAAACAATAAACAAATCGCCTCAAAACTCAATACATGCTAGGGAGGAAGGTCTAAATATATGATTTCATTATTGATAAAATAATTTAAGTGTTTGGAATGGATAAAAACTCAAGAGGAAAGTGATATTCTAACATCATAATTAATGCAAATCAATTGGATATAAGAATGTTGACACAAGATATTACAAGTGCCAAGGTGTGAAATCTAGAAAATATATCAAGAATGTAATAATAATGAATGGAGAAAATAATATGAATGATATGACATATAGATATAGGATACCATTTATAGTAAGTATTTATGTCACAATAATGATGTATGTAAAAAGAACTAGATATAGGCAATTGTGGCTAATTGATATTTTTCTATTTCATAATGTCACACTCATTAACAGTCAAATGTGACATGAAAAAAAAAAGAACAAAGAATGAATCATATGAAAGTATAAGTCATTAATATGAGATATTTAACATGGATTAATGGCTTATAAAATATGTTACATCTTCTTGAAAATAAGTAAATGTAGTGGTCTAGATATACCAAATATATTATAAATTTGAATAAATGATAAAAAAATATCATGTCACAAATGATTAGCGGTATAAAATCATAATGGTGTAACCATAAATAACTAAAAAAAACGTGTCATATCAGTAAATAATTAAATGATAACAAATTTAAACATAAAATGATAAATATTTTAACATGTATGATGTTGAAGTATCAAAATATATATGCATTGAAGCTCAAGTAGTGTTATATGAAACATTAATAAATAATGTTATCCGTCCAAAAAGTTTCATCATAGTTAATTTATGAAGTAATTTATGTCAATTCTTGATAATGAGCAGGACAAATTAGAATTTGATCATCATTTTCATAATTGAAGCTTTGAATACATTGATATTTTTCATTAGTGTCAAATGTGGTTGGAGGTTTATTATGTTCTTCAGAATTGAAATGGATGTAATAATTGATTGTATCCATTTTTTATTTAATCTATTGTAAGAATTAATTTATTGATATAGTTTAATAATGATCCAAAGATACTAAAACATAAAATAAGTTCTTAAATATAAAGGACCCACATATTTAAGTATACTAATATTTATAAAGTTTTTTTAAGATAATGATAATCCTAATAAATTTTATTTTTGATATCCAAATTTATGAATAAAATGAAGGACTATAATATTGAATTGGTTTATTTAATCCACCATAATTGATTTATTAATTGATTTATATTTTAGGACTATTAACTAAAGGTTTCATATCTACTGGCTAAAAAAATTGTTAGAAGGACAACTTTGGACTTTCAGTCAACAATGTCACAATAATGTACGCATGTAAATAAATAATGTGGGTATAAATTCCCACTCCTGTTATTACGTAGTGTTACCTTTATTATAAAACAAAAAGGAAATAAATTAAAGAACTATTTACAAATTTTATAGCAACAATGTTTTCTTTGGGGGTTTCATACTTTTAACAAGGAAATATAGAAAGGAGATAGAAATAAAATGAAATTAATTATGGGAAGAAAAGGAAAATGAGAAATGAAAAGTGAAATGAATAATGGGATTATTTTAACCAATTAAACACATAAGTTACTATGATAACCCCCAAAAATATGAAGAACAACCCTAGATATTTAAACATAAAGATTTACTATAATAGACCAAGATTTAAGATTGTAATATGAAAATCCTTTATCATATAAATGGGATGAGAAAGACATAAAATAAACATATGAAAATGATATATACAATAATGATATTGGATATCCTTAAAAATTAAGATATCCAACAACCCTCTACTTCCAAATAAGAAACAAGGATAAAATCCTATTCTTAATCCTACCAAGGTTTTTTTACATCAACAAGAATTCCTAATGAAAATTCAATATAACTTATACTTCAAAAATTAAGCATTCATGAACTATTTAATAATATAAGTTTCACAAATTGAAACAATAATAATCAAAATAGATTGACATACTCATGCATATCATTCACCAAAAATATTCATGGCATAAAATCCTATAAATTACTTTTGTATTGATTATTAATGGGAATGTACATATATATTCCTTCCTTCCATCTTAAAAAATGATTTTTTAGTGTCAAAATCCAACCAATAAAAAACCAATATGAGCTCAACTGAAGTTTACTTTATAATTGAGATCCAAAATCCTATTTATAGGTTAGAATGGATGGTTACACTACTTAACCACCTATGAAACTTTCTTAGGGGATTGTAAAAGAACATTGAGAAAAACACACAAGCTAAAACTTGTAAAAATACACTGAGAAATTTTCACAACTTACAAAAGTGTAATGACCAATTTTCATTTTTAGTGCACTAGTATTTTTACACGACTTGAAATTTGTAAAAGGAACATGTCAAATTTTCATGACATGCAAATATATAAATGTTTTTTTTTCAAACATGTGCAATTTTGATTGTGCAAATGACTCAAAAATACACAAGTATAGATTCAACCAGAATCTCATGTAAAGCTATTAATCCTCTTCTTCATTATGGATGATGTGGTCCTTTATTTTGTACTTCAAACCTATATTTGAAAGTGAACCAAATTGCTTGTGATATTTATTTTTGTCATTTCTCAACTCAATATTCCTCTCAAATTATTAAATTATTTTCCACTCTAAACTTCAACCCATATCAATGATTTTACTTGAGTGCTAAGTCTATATGTCATAAAATCAAAATTTATATCAGGAGGCATGAATGATATGGTTCTATCATTTTCAAAATTATCAAGATGAACACACTAATGAAACTTGATGTTTTACGATCAATTGATTTTCCTTTTACTATTTTTATTTTAGATTCTAGTAGAATTATATCATTAAGTCCAAACTTGTATTCTGACATTTTACTCAAATAGGTTGTTAGCTCTAATTTTCCAACTATGTCAGATCACACTATTTTTCCCATAATGTAAAGAAAGTTCCATATTAATTTACATCTATTAGATCCACAACTCTTATCAAGTTTATATGACAGTTATAAATTATAATTGATTTTTAATATTATTTATATAGAGAACTCAGTTCAACATGTAACATGTGTTTTTTCTTAGGAGGAAATATTTTTATCACATCCTTCTGCACTCTTTGAAGAATATGTGGAGCTAAAATATAGTGTATATTTCCAAATTGTTCCTCATGACTAATATCTTTGATCTCATGATGAAAATATTCTAAACTGGAAAACTTACCTACATCCAAAAAATGCATAAGGATGAATAGTTCATCCAAGTTATTATGAAAAGGAGTATTAGTGAGTAAAATTCAATGATTTGATGACATTTTCTTCAAAGTTTGTTTGTTATTTTATAATATTCACCATCATGTTGTATTTATCTTACATCTTCTATAAACTATTTTTCATAATGTGATGATTTTAGACATGTCATGAAGAAGCTCAGACTTCACCATTAGTGTGAGATGAATGAAAAAGATTTTTTTAGTATACAAATGGAGTGATAGACGTATGTGGTAGGTGTCTAGAATATATTTAAACATTGAGATTTTTTTTAACAAAGATATCATAATCTTATTGGATTATATGCATGGTGTTCAAGATCTAATGAATGTGCATTCAAGTGCATCAGATCCTAAGGGATCTATGTACAAGGGTGTCAAGATCTGAACTGTGTCTAAACAAATAATAGGTTCCATTAGGTATGCTTTAAAAATGACTAGATTCCAAATAAATTAAGATAATACCATAGAATCTATTATAGTGATAAATAGATTTCAATATATCTATTGATTGTCTTGTGAGTTATTTCATAAATTCATTTTCCATTTAAAAATTCATATCAAACATTTTATGTGCTTCATTAAAATTTCTCACAAATTAAAGACTCCAAATATTCAAGAGTTGAATATTTAACATAAGTTCATTCCCTAATCATGTCAACATAAGACATTATATTATTTATATTTTGCATTACTTATTACACTCCACTACATTTATGTGTTTACTACCATCTTTGAACATGAGGTATATCTCATCATCATAAATAGTTACTGATTTTTGTAACTTTAAAAATGAATTAGATTTCATAATAGATCAAACTTGAAAATATTAGAATTTTGTTGAACAAATTCTTCCAATTTCATTGTTAGAAAAAAGGATGGAATTTATTAGTAACACACAACCCTTCTACTTGAGTAGGAATGTAGTAAAAATTCACATAAACTTCTAAATATGGTTCATTTCTATCATAAATATTCTTTCCACATATAATACTTGTAATATATATTTTAACTCTCTTATATTAATGGTACTTGATCATTGTTACAAAATCTCTCCACTATAAAATCATATTGAGTTATATGCATTATATTTTTTCTAGACATTACCATATTACAAAGTTTTTATTTGTTAAAATTAGGATCATCCAAGAATAAATGAATGTTGTTTAAATTTAAAACCTCTTCAAGTGGATATGGATACTTATTTTGAATAAGTGTCAAGACCTTCCAAAGTTTGACTAAGCTAGCTCTAGACAAGGCCTTTAAATATGGTAGGAAATATTTAAATACTTTGGCACATTGGTCATTTATTTTATAGTCTCTAAGAATTGTATTCCTATGAATAAATAGATCATCCTAGCTTGATGTGTCCAAACGCCCTTTATGATTCAAATGATATAATCATAAAAAATTTGATCCAATACATTATCTATGCCTAAATTATAATTTGTCCTCTCAAAATCATTAGGAGAGTCTGTAGCATCTCCTATTTGAATGATCACCCTTTTCCCCTCAAAGTAATATCCTTTACAAGCATCATAAATAGTATTTGTACTATTAAAAACACCCTTGACCTTTATTATAGCTTATGATCCATAAGTTCTTGCAATAGATATTTCATTGAGAGATTTGGTATGAACATAATGGATCTCCTCTTCTTTGAAGTTTCAAGAGACAATTCTACCCATAAATTTTTTTGATTCTAGATAGAATTTTAATAAAATAATCTTTAAGGTTTATATTCTCTAAAAAAATTTTGAATCCTACCTATACATTATCATGGAAATTTAAATAATTAAGACTCTTGTTCAAATTTATTTTCGTAGCCAAAATATGCTTAATGGATTTTTTGATAAATCTTATTTCACCACCACGTAATACTCTAAAGCACAATCATGTGCATGTTAAAAATTAATTCATGAAATAATACTATAAGTTAAACCTGAATTCTTGTAGAGATGCTTGATTACAAATTCTAAAGCTTGAAAAATGCAACAACTACATCAACAAAACAAGTGATTTATAGTTATTCACTAGAATCCATAAAATTATTTGGAATAAAATTTATAAATTATTTAATGATCCCATAGAACATGATAATTTCCATAAGTTATTCTAAAATTTAAAAATAAAACATTATCATTTCTATCAATATGCATTACTTGAAGATGACACTAAACAACTTTCTCATGTTACATAGTGTCTTACCCTGCTTTATAAATGTGTTAGCTATATTATTCAATGTCATGAGCCTGCCTTTCTTAAAGTATAAAATTTTGAGATATATTAAATATTCTTAAATTCATGGCTCAAATATCCAAAATTATCAATGATGTAATTATTCTCTTCAAATGCCTATCGATTCCCAGTGTTACTCTTTAAATCACTCAATGGATCACCATTTAGAAGCTTAAAAAATAAGCTAGTCTCAATAATCAACTCAAGCCTTTTGCATTAGAATATATAGTTGGTGTTCATTTTAAATATATAAATACCATCCCTATCATTAAATAACCTCTAAGTTATTATGAGAGTGAAATGGGGGTGTTTTCCAAAAATGTAAAATTTCATGACAAAAATTGGCTCCTATTATATGACCACATTTCCTAAGGGAATGAAGGATAGCGCTATTATCTTATATGACTAGTGACTTATTACCTTAGATTCTTGAAAAATAGTGTGTATCTAAAATTTGTATCTAAAATCTAATCAATTGACATCTAATTCACATAACTCAACTATATGATAAATGAAAATATGATATTGGGTCAAATCTCGTATTTTCAAATTTACATGTTCTGATCTAACATACTAATAAGGAATTCACCTATCTAAATTGTATGAGAAATGAACATGTATTACTAGGCTAGATCTCATATTCTAAAAAAATTACATGTTTATCACATTTTCACTTGAAGAGATCTATGAAAAACTATTTATTCTATCATTTGAAAAATGAAAATTCATAACACCATTTTCAATACTACAAAAAAATATCTTATGAATACACTTTTGAATGTCTATCAAAGAGATTCACATAATTTAAATGTTTATAAGGTTCTATTTTACATGTCATTCCATAAATTGAACATTTTTTGTATTATAGAATTAGTATAGGATTATAGATGTTTAAATCATTCAAATCGAATGTAGGTTTCCAAAGTAATGTTTTTGTATAAATTGAACCATAAAATAATAGTTACATATCCCCTAAAATTATGGCCATTTCATCCATTCTAAAACAATGGTTTGTTTGACATCTTTGTGAATGATGTGTTTGTCCACTCATAGTTTAAATTATATGAACACAACTAAAATAATGCACATCCAAAAGAACCAGTTAATGGAAAGGAAGGAACCACTGATAGTTTATTGCATTTATTTAAAAAATAACACATGCACACTAAAATATAAATGGGAAAAGGAAACAAGCCAAAATAGGGAAATCTAAACTATTTATAAGGAACAAAGTAAAATGAAAATATTGTACAAAACTATTAACTAGCTAGGAAAAGTACCTATGTTTTCAGAATAATGAATTTGAATTATGAGTTCCAAAAACATTCAATGATAGTGACCAATAATGTGGGAAGATAATGAACTTACAATCACCATGCATACATATATATATGTACTATTCATGATGATTCTCTTATACATGTGTATAACCCTTTTTTTTTTTTTAAGTATTAAAGAGAAGAGTATCCTAGTCATTAAATGTGTAAGAGACTCCAGAAACTAAGTCAATTAAATGAATTCAGATTTTATTTATATTTTGGTAATGTACATTGAATGTAATAATATTCTAAATATGGAAAGTATAACATTCAATATTTTGATAATAATATGAAGTCAAAATTATACTTAACAAGGTTACTAATGCACACACATATCTGAGTAGGGAAGTTGAAGGAGTATACTATATAAATATATAGATCCTATCATTATATTCAAAATGTTTATTGTCTAACTATCTAGACACTTTTGGTGCCCTATGGACAGTAACATCAATACTAGTGTCATGATTATGCCATTAGTTTCTAGTATAAAATATTGATTTTTGAATGTAAATTACACCTACACCTTTTAAGGTTCACTATCACCTTGTATAATATCTATTAGGATTGTGTACATAGGGTCTTGATATCAGTCTTTTGATCAAAACCCTAGATTCTCCAATTACGGCATGCCACCATGTAAAAATTTGAGTTATTGGGCTCAATTGAAGTTGAGCTGACCTTAAAGGCCCCTTTATTAGTGAAAACTACATACGTAGGCATATAATCTAAATAGGTCCTAAAACCAATTTATTTATTCCCCTTATGTTGGCTTGTGTGTGAAAAATTATGTAATATGTTATAGACAAGTGGATGTAGTGGTGTAGCTTGAAACTTTGAAAATAATGCTAATGGGATGATATATAAATTCTCTATATTTTTAATATATTTTTCGTATGAATTATTTTAAAATAGGAAATAATATGATAGTTTTGTTTATTTGAGAGGTGTTTTTACTTGGTAAATCTTAAATGTGTGGCTGAGTAGTATTGAATGGTCTTTGAGTTGTATTTAATAAACACCTATTGAAAATAATATTATATAGGTTAATTATGGAAAATATGCCAGCCCATGTATGTTTAAATATTTTTAAATTTTAATATTTAAAGGGTACGTACATTAGCATCATAATTGGGACACATGCATTGACACTAGTGTACTATTCTAGATGGTAGTTTCCTAGAGTGTAGATAGATGTTTTATCTTTATAATCAATAGTGAAGGATATATATCATATTTTAAGTATACTATGGGATACATGTGAAATTTTTGATCATCATATCAATATAAAATCATAATATAATAATTACTAGGTTAAATGAAAAAAATGTGTAGCCTAGTGTGTACAACACACCTTCATTTTACATGAGCCCTATTTAAATTTGTTGTATGTGTATGACATTTAACCTAGAGCATGTTATATGTGTAATTAGTGAATATAATCTTAAAATTAATAAATTGTTTTTTTTAAAATACAATAGATCAAGGAAGGAGTACACTATGTGTCAATACAACCATGATTCCCCGTAGTGCTTTGTTTTTATAATGATGCTTCCTAACTAAATTATTGGAGAGAGATTCAAAACTAAACATTAGAGTTGTTAAGAGGATAATTCGAGAGTGATCATGCCCCCAACACAATATAAAGATGATTTTTTCCAAGGTCATGGATATCATTGGACCTCAATCACACATCATAAATGTAAACATAATCTATCCAATCTATCCAATTTTTCTTGAGTCGAATGGTCCAACCATATCAAACCAAAAAATAATAGTGCTAAGGCAATCAACGGTATAAAATATTGATCACGCTACTCAAAATAGCTCAATGTTGTAGCATATATGAGCTCAATCATAGATTTTTTGTTTGGTTAATGCATGAATATTGGTACAATTTGAATATGCATCTTTAATTTGGTGCATTTGAATGGAATATTCACCTCCTTGTGTCTCAAATTAAATTATATGTCAAAATTTGACATATTTTATGTAAATTATATGTAATATGCATCACAAATCTAAAAACTCCACCTTGAGTCTCTTAAAATCGATGCCAAATGTATAAGATTCCATTAGAAGTGTAGATTTGAACAATGTAATCTAAATTAAAAAAATTGATTATGCAAACTATGTGTATATGGATTCATGTATCTATGACATGCCACCAATAATATGCCCCTTCCTTTTAAGCTAAGGTGAATGGAATGTGATGGTAACATTATCTCAAAATACTAAGACAAATATGTTATATTTATATAAATCATGTAGTAAGGTAACATATAGTTTTATCATGTCTAAGTATATGTATCAATGAAGTTTGTAGTATCCAAACATAACAAGCCCTAAGTGTATGATATGGACCATGACAACATATACAAATAAAAATCTTGATGGATGATCAAACTAACTAAAAAAATCATTTAATGTCACCTAAAAATGTTTTAAAGGATACTACAAATAAGGTTCATGTTCAAATGTTCCACATTCAAGGGGAAAACATGTTCAACTATCAAAACATCAAGGAAAAAAATAACACACAAGGAACTAGGTCCAAGGAAAATGGAACATGTTCAAATGTTCCACAATCCAAAAAAGATATCAAATAAAATTACACCTATATAATCTATGTGATAAGATGAATAAGTGAAATATAATCAATTAACATAAGCATGTCGTACTAGTCCCTAGATATATGTGTTAGCAAAAGTCCTATAAAATAGTATATTTGTTACATTTTATAAGACAATAGTAAGAGTAGAGGCATGTGAAATCATTACTACATGATCTAAAATGATAATTTAAAATTATCATAAAAAAATATAACCTAAGTCAATCATGATTAATATAAGTAAGATGCCCCCACATACGGTTTCACATGGTAGAGGTAAGGTCTAACATCTGCATGCTCATGTATCATGGATCTAGTGTATGCTTGTATCACACTCTATTACCTATGAAACATATGTGTATATAGAAATTATATGATTTTTACAATAAATTTAACAAAATATGTAAAATATAATAAATATGTGTAATGCCATATATTATTTTTATTTTCATGATTTTTAATGCTTTTATATTTTATTGATTATCAATTTTTTTGAATATTTTTTATATTTTGAAAGTTTTGATGATTAACATTGGTCAAATAAATAATCCTCATCAGGATAAAATATTTTAGAATCATGTGGGTAAATAACATGCACTTATTCTCCTTCTAGAATTTGGTCTATATCACCATCATGTGTTATGTTAATTATGTGTCATTCATGAGAAAATGTAAAGTCATGATGATTAGGATATATCATGGCCTCCATTTGATATAACCAAAAAAGTATAAAGATTAAGTTGTGTGTATACCCATGATACATTATCTAAACCTTTTTAATAAAAACCTAGGGTCCAAAAATAATTTATAATAATATGTATCCCAAAGAATTTTTTCAATGCCCCCAATGATATAAATATTTGATGGTATAACCAATTTGTATGAATATTGTTAAATAAATTTTATTTAGTTTTTAATAAATATGATTATCTTAAAAATAATCTCCTCTCATTAATAATGTAATTATTTAATCATTTTTGGTGAGGACATTCATTAATTTCTCAATTTTTAGATGATGCTTATTGAATTTATGTAGTAGTGATAATTTAGTGATTTTTTGTGATGCCAATGATATTATCATGTTTTTAATTTTGTATTTTTTTCCATAATATAATATAATTAATTATATCATATCATGTAATTTGGTGATAAACACAAAATGGTTTTCCTTCCTTATTTAGAAGATGCATTGTAACTCGATGTCTAGTAGTGTTAATGTAATAAAGTTCTTTTCCAATAACACTAGAAAAATAATTGAAGGTTTATCCTAGTGTGTAAAAATTTGAATTTACTAATTATGATATGCATATGATATTTTTGAATTATTGGTAAATTTATGTAAGGTTCCATATAAGGATGTGGAATGTAAATGTTTCACTAAAATTTTGGATTTTTAGAAAACCCTAAGTGACAAAACTACGATCCAAATTTAGGATAATAATATAAAAATAATAAAATTCACTAAATTACAACTAATATATTATATAAACTTGGTAAAAATAACTAATTGTGATGATAAATAGTGACTTAGTTGTAAATTGTATCTATGCGAGGAAACAAAAGCTTGAAATTATTTTACAAGGAGGTCTCATGACTAGAATCAAGAATCAAAAGATGAATATTGGAATAGACAAAAACAATAGTAATAAGACACAAGATTGTTGTCATTATTGTCCAACCTAGGACACTCATATCCACGTGTAGTGAGGAAATCAAGGTTTCTAGGTTCTTTGTGTCCTCATTTGTAGGG
>JARHVA010007210.1:25000-27500 GCA_037957365.1 Torreya grandis | reverse complement strand
AAAATAAATAAATAAATAAGAAAATGTTTGAGTCCCTTACTAGGCAAACCTCCTTTCTGGCCTAAATCTTTGCTTTGATATCCTTATAGTGTTACAAACTAGATCCTTACCATGTCAGCATGTTTCCCTCACTCACAAATAAAATGATTTCAGCTCAAATTTTTGAAATGAATAAAAATTACCTATTTAAGTCATAACTTACCCAATGATACCTTATTAAAGTCACCCCTACATGCTAATTTCACTAACTAGTAAAAATCTCTTGTTATTGCAATATCTAGAGAACCATAACTCCAATTCACAAGTCATTTCCTACACATGGGACTTGATAGTGATACGCTATGTCCCATATTGGTTTTTAATAATCCCCTCATTATTATAAAATATATAAAATGACAAAAAAAATCACATAATATTTAACAATACAATAAACCAAGAATCATTCTAATTACACACTAAATTATCAACTCCAAAATAATATATACATTATTCAAAATTAATACAACATTAAAAATATTAATTAACACTAGAACAATCGATCCTTACCACATTTGGTTACATATCCTCATCATAGTTTTGACTCTCTAATCGAAAGGGGGGAAATACATATAGATTACTTCAAACATACTTCAAATATATAAAAACACATGTCTACACATGTTTTCACATATTTTTCGATATACATACACATGGGTATACAAAGCTTTACATATATTTTTAGATATATGGACATACAAGTCTACATAGGCATTTAGATTCATAGACTTTCAGATATACATACCCATAGGTCTACATAGGTTTACATAGGCATTTAGATTCATATATTTATATATATATATGTACACATGGGTATATATAGGTTTAATCAAACACTCAAATTCAAAAACTTTCAGATATACAAATACATCGGTCTACACAAGTTTACGGATGTATTTAGATTCACATATTTTTAGATATATATACACATAGTCCTACAAAGGCTTACACAGGTATTCAAACTCCTAAATTTATAGATATATAGATGCATAAGTATACACAAGTTTATATTGGTTGTCATAGTTTTTAAATATACAGACACTAGGTCTACAAAGGTTTACATATTTTATAATGATGTTCAAATGTACACTCTAAACATATATATAATTTTCACTCACACATACTAATTTGTTTAGATATTCAAACACACATCGACATCACTCAAATATCAAGATTAGGGGCATGATGTAGAGCACACATTTTTGGTCCCCATTTTTAGATTTATCAGGTTACACTTAGTATCATCACTAGTACTGTCACTACTATTTTCACCAATTTTTCACTAGTTTGGGTCATAGAGATGTCTGCATTAGTTATCCCATACAATTACACAATACCCAATTTATATACCTAGATTCATATTAGGGGCAAAAAAGAATTATTTATCCACACATTTAGTTTACATTGGTCAAATTTAGAGTGGGGTAAAATTAGATTTGTTTGTCCACATACTCAATTTACATTACTCAAATTTAGAATGGGAAAAATTGAGCCTTATTTATCCACATGTTTAATTTACATACTGAGATTCAGAGTGGGGATAACTAAGCATTATTTCTTCATGTATTTATTTTACATACTTAGTTTAAATAAAGTGGGAATTCACACCATATGTCTCCCCTTCACATTTTACACTCCATATCTTATCCACTTATCATGCTAAGAATTGGGTCAAAATACATATTGCACTAACACAGGTAAGTATAAGTACATATTTCTATAATCTTTTACTCTAATACTTTCATTTCATTACATTACTATATATTTTGGTTAAGAAACCATAAGTACTATCTATTTTTTTGCTCTTTCACATAAGTGTCTTAGTGATGGTTATAATCCTTATTTTTTATGATAAGCTTGACTCTTTTGATATTTCTTATGTCTTATTTTCCTTATTTTCAACACTCCTAGTAGTCACAGGTTAACTTTTCCTTGTCCTAGGTACCCCTAGCCTATCATAATTGATTTTTATTATATTTTAATCCTTAGGACATTATCTCCACATTAAATATAGTAGCACCACATGGGGATAGTGTTCACTTATGGCTTTAGTGTCTCATGGGCCCTTTGTTTGACTCCTAACCCCTCTATGACCCTTTTATAATGTTTTTTTATATCTTTTTCACAACTTGTCATCCAATAAACAAGGTATGATATTCAAAACAAATATCTTCCTATATAAAATATCCTCACAAGGCATCTTACATCAATTAATTACTTTTTTGGCACTTATTTACATAAAATCTACTAATAGTATATCTCAAATACTCATCATACCACTTAGTTTTACAACCTAGACATTTTCATACTTGATCAAAGAAGGGCCTAGACAAAATTCATTCTATAATATCTTCAAATTTAATGGTGTATTCTCCCTAAGGGAAAACTACATGTAATTTGAGACCTCTAGCATTGGAGTTAATGTAGTAATCATCCCAGACAATAAGGATTCTACTCCACATGA
>JARHVA010007210.1:0-17500 GCA_037957365.1 Torreya grandis | reverse complement strand
CTTATTCACCATTACCACACACAAACATGTTAGTTAATACATTCTAAGTTTCTATGAGTCACTTATGGGAACATTTCAATTTATGCTAAATTAGTTAAATATCGTACTCTAACATTTCCAAATCATTAAATTTGCATTCATGTCTCCCAAATAGTAACATTATATTAATATATTAATTTTGATGTTATTATCTTAAGGTTGACATTATCAACCTTTGCCTATCAATATATATTTTTAAAATAAAATAATCCCAATCAACCCACCCATTCACCTAGTGTGTTAGTGGTGTGGTAATTAACTAATTGAGCAAATATAAATACAAATAATTTTCAATAATATTATCCATCTGGCATTCTCAATTACTTATCAAATACACTACTAGACATTAAGTAAATATACCATATTATTCCAAAATAAAATATATATCATAGGAGTAATCATTAGCCAAGTATATAGCACACTAAAATAGGTCAAGAGTCCTTTTTAAAATCAAACCCATATTTGTAGGTGTATTCATCTAAAAAAAGAAAAAATAATTACAATGACACTAAGGAAAATAAATAGACATGGATTATCTCCCATCTTAAAGTTATTGGATAGGTAGAAAATGGTCAATCATCAATGTAGGTTATTGGGGTTAGTTTAACCCAATTACTCTTCTTCATATTTTATAAAAATTTACCCTTAAGAATTAGACCTAGGTTCTTAAGGATTAAGAATATGATTAATGGATCTACGTATATAGTTAAGGGTTAAAGATTGCATATATAAATACATGTTAAGTACGTGAACTACAATATATGGCCACATATAATAAAACTATGCTAAAATAATAAGATGTGCCATATGTCACTTGTGTCAAATTAATTTTACCTATGCCTAATTTTTGTGTCCCATCATGCATAGAGACATAGTTATAAATCTATAAAAATCTTAGGCCCTATTATAGTCCATTCCTATTGTTAGAAGATTTTCAAAATCAACCAGTCAAAAAATGAAGATAAGTATCTTGACTTCTTTAGTGCTTTTCAAATACAATAAATTACATTATCAAATCAATAACATTAATTTATATTATGATTTATTATTAAAATTAATATATTATAATTTGAAATGATTATTCAAATTTATCCTAGTGTGATTCACATTAATCTGAAAACAATGTGAACATATTTATGAATTAGTATATTTTTGGAACATTTACAAGCCCTAGGTTTCCTTTATGGTTTCAGTATCCCTTCTAGTATTTTTAGATTTCTACCTTAGCATTTTGTTTTAAGAACTGATTTATGATTTTTCCTCACTTCTTAAATTACATATGGATTTACTAAATTAGCATTATTTCTATTGGATCACTAAAGTCATGACTATAATAATTTAAATCTATGTTTAATAATAAGGCTCAAATTAATAACGAACCACCTTTATCCTTGTTTAATTCATATTGTCTCACTATCTATTCTGAATTATTAATATATGACTCATTTTTTCCCTCCTCCTAGATATTAGTGTTGTACTAGATACCATCATTCCCTCATTATTCATCGACAACTTATATTAAGACCCACAGTCTATGCTATTAATACTATGTAAGGTAAGGTCCCACAAAAAGGTAGTAAACATGTCCCTCCTCAACCCCCTCCACATCCCATGAATCTTGAAAATAAAAATAAAAGGTTTGACATCATTTATCAATTAAAAAACACTCATACTAATATTTATATTCTTGATTTACTAGAAATGACAACTATTTACATGGATATATTATGCACAATATGACATGAGATAACTCTCTAAATTGATACAAAACTCATGTAAATTGCATATATCATGAATACATTCAAGTATTTAATTTTATTTTTTTTTGATAAGGAATATCTTACTCCTATCCACACTAATTACCAAAATATACCATTATTTGTCCAAGTTGAATTTTTAATAGAAGTAGTCAAAAGTGTGTTAGTTTATAATGATTCGGGTTTGAAAAAATTTATTAATAATATCTTATGAAAATTGGGAATTAATATGCATGAAATTTATAGTTAAAATAAATACATACAATTCTTGAATAACACTCCAGATCATGTATTTGGGTCAATGTCATTGGATGTGAGATGAGGTCTCAAAATAGTCACCAATTTATTCCATGTCATGCCCACTTATTTTCATTAGGATATAAGTTTTGGGTGATATAGATACATACCATGCAAACAATACCATATAAATTACATATATGCATCAAATTAATACACAATGGTTTTACATATAGTTCTCCTTTAAATGATATCCCCTTTCACTATTTCAAAATGAAACTTTCCAATTATCAGAGATAATCACATTATTAGGACCAATCTATAGTATCACACCACTAGGTCATATATACACATATGATGTGGGTGAATCAATTAAATTAAATTACCATGAAACTATCATGGAAACAAAATCATAAGTTATTATACAAAAAAATATGGAATCTAAGACGTCCCTCATTTGGTTAATTCTTAAAATACCACTTGTAAAATTTAACATTCCTATCATAGTGTTTAGGATGATATGAACAATCCTATAAATGACAAGTTGTTTAAGTTAAAAATAAATATTATTTATTTATATGCATAATTATCTGATAATATGTTCATACTTATTGGTCTAAGATAATTTGGGGATAGTTCATTTGTAAATAACACTAATAATTTAATGAATTCCACTCAAGAAAAATCATATGGGAGAAAATCAAAATGATTAATGTCAAATACTCAATAATCCATAATCCAAATCAAAGTTTTGATATTATATCATTCCATGATTCTTTTTTGAAACAAGTACTATTCAGTCAAATGTTTTTCAAATCATGTATGACTTAGGAACAAAAATAATTATATATTTAATATTTAACCAAATTTAATAGTCATAATTAAATAAATAATGTGGATCTCTCAAATACATGATCACATGCATCATCAAAATTTAAAAATATCTAAGATACACTTAGAAATATACAATAATTATTGTTTGGTATAGTAAGAAATATCAGTACCTTTAACCTACTTGGAATGATTTAAACAAGTGTTTGACTTTTCTAACAATTATTAAGGATTTATGACAACCCATATGTATACACATAATATTTATTAATATTTATCATCTCACATTGTCTTTTATAGGAACCTACATAGTTTCAATCCCTTTGAGTGCATGCCTTAAAGGGTGTATTGGAAAAAGGGTAGGTAGACCATTATTGCTTCATAACATTAAAGGTTATTTTTATCATACCTAAACCCAATAAATATTATCTAACACTTTAAAACTAATTAACTAATATCATTAAGGGATATGTGATACTCTTTTTATGGTCCTAGTCTATCATTTATTGATACAGTGATGTGAAGGGATTTCCCTAATACTTATATCCATCGTACAAATCTAAACATAAAAAATTAGTTTCTACGTAAATCAAGATATTAAAGAAATTCCTAGGATTCCCCATTTTATTTAACCTTAGGAATATAGCCATCTATCCAATTTTATATTTCATTATTTAATATTTAGTACTAGGAGGTTACTCTCAGCTTACCTTTAAACTAGGTTTAGTGGGTAATGGAAATCGTAATTCCTTAATATTCATGCTCTAAATATTATGATGCCACTATCCAAAAGACAATAAATTATCCTTGTGAACCTATACTATCAAAAAAAAATGTTAGTACATCTTCTTCATCTTATTTTTGGATAATTAGTTACCAATAGTAGTTGCAAGCTATTATTTTTTCTTTCTGTTTGATATTCTATTTTGTTTTGTAAACTATATCATCTAGTGTCGAGCAATTATATTTTATGTGTGAATAGAATAATTATACCAATATTGACTCAATTTTATGTATTCTATCTTGTTTACCTATATTTTAAAAACTACATCATCCAATTTCCTATCAAAACTTTTCCATATAAAACTTAGTCAACCATGCTCGACTTAGTATTTTTATGTCTTTAATTTACCTTCATGTCTTGCTATATCAACCTAGGTTGACCTAGTATATCTTTAGATTATTAGATTTACATCCCATATTCAATTAGATCAACCAGGTAGACTTCTAGACATTATTTATACCTTCCTATTCAATTACACTGACCTTAGTTGACCTAGTACATTTTAACTTTATTTTTTTCTAAACTACATCAACCCTAGTCAACCTAGTTCACTAGGTGGTCATAAGCATTAATTTATTGTTTCATTTACAATACTTATTATTGTCATATAATCACCTATAATATATTTTATTGATAATATCAACCTATTTAGATCTTGCATGGGTTTTTATTTTCTTCCCACCTTATGCACCATGAATGAGAACTCTTCATGGTGTGGTTTTTCACAAAATCATTTTATATATTCTTAATATCGATACACCCCATACCATATAATAGATCTATAAAATACTTAAATATAAATCCAAAATAATTAAAATTATACATATTATACCACCATTACACATTATAAACATATAATCCATAAACCCATCAATAAATATACATTAATAGTTGGAACCTCATATTATGGTCTACGTATTACAACTAATGTTCACAATCCTATTCTTACACCTATAATAAGAACACCTAGAATTATCAATTCACAAAGTAACATGTTTTAAATCAATAAAAATGATGAAATAGATGAATGCCAATTCATCAAAAAAGTTGATGATAATACCACTTACACTCCTAATAATAACTGTGGTTTTGATAAGCTTCCTTACTATTTTATAAAATTTAGGATAACAAATGCTATTGTTGTGAATCTTTATCCCAGAACCAATTTTGGAACTCCCCATCATAATATATTTAATCAAAATTCACCTATTAAAACTACTAAAATCCTTTCTCAAATGGTTTAATAAATGAAAATTGTAAAAGCCTTCACTAACTCCAAAATGCTCCAAATACAAAACCAAATTTTAAAAATGGCTACTTAACCTCAATTCATCATGACTAAACTAAATAAAATATTTATTCCACATCTTCTTAAATATGCTAATGGGAATATCATCTCTAAGCCTCCTTTTCATAACAAAATTATTTAACATCTTTAGAATGATATTTTAACTCCTTTCATTATGTTCATACACATTGGAAACATCTCTCCAAGTATCACATATGATGGGACTAAAAATCATGATATATTTGTCAAAATATTTGACAATCTCCATAAAAATGCATCCAAACTAACACCTTTGATAATAAAATTTCCTATCCAAAACAATTTTAAAAATTAAATTTAATGGTAAAATCAACTTTAGAGACATTCCCTTACAAAACTAGATGATTTAGTCAATGCTCTATTGAATGTATTTCAACATAATGACCTTCCTAAAAACATCCTTAGTCATTTCATCAATGCTAAGCAACTTTCTAAATAATATATTCACACTTTAATCAAATTATGGAAGTCTATATGTCACAAAATAGATCATAAAATGAGTGATGATAATATTTTTAAACTTTTTGTTACCATTCTTAAATCACATCTTGACAACAAAGTTAGGATATTTTCTCTTAATACATTAAAAGAGGCCTTTGATTAATAAAAAAGGGAACACTTTATTACAAGTCAATTTGAATCATCTCATAAATAATTATCAAATAATATAATTGATACAACTTCATATCAAATTAAGCCTCCTAAAAACCTAATGAAGGATATTTCAAACCAAATAATGAAACCCCTAACCACCCTCCCATGAGTCTCAATGTACTCCAAATAAATATGTTGCCATCTAAATGCATAATATTTGACTATTCCAAACCTCCTCGAAGAAGGTTAAATCCTAATAAGTTATCTTAGCAGTAGGCTACAATAGGTCATTCTCATGAGAATTATCTTTATATCCAATAATTTATTCTTTCTTGCTTGTTTGGTCCACATTTCAATCATGACACTCTTACTTAACACTTCTAGGAACACCATATTAAATTATCTCAAGACCAATATAATAAATCAAACTTATATCAACATAAACTACCTAATAATCAATGTCAACACCCTCTTCCTCCTAGATCATTCACTGATGTTTTCCAAGGAATAATTGATCCTTATTACTGATGTACTAAGTAAATGATAGTCAACATGAACAACTTCAATTGGGGTTATTGAAATTGTCAAACCTCAAACTCTTAGATCACACAAACCTAAGAATCACCTAGTTCAAATTTCTACTCTAAGATGCATCATAATTATTCCTTATTTATCATATATACATCTTCATAACTCAAACCCTATCTCTATTTAAACATCCTTAAAATCTAACATAATAACAAGTTTACATATAACCAATTGCACCTGCTATCCCAATGCAGTTCATTCTAATTATTAAATTCTACCTCACTCCACATCATATATTGGGGCATCTTGCAATGCTCATCCACATCTAACTTCAAAATTTGGCTAATCTTAAAATTACCACCCCTACATTATATTACATTTTTCATCATCCTATGATGCCCAAATTTATCCTTCATTGCACAATAACAAAGATATTCATCTTCATGAAACCTTATGAGACACGTAGGATTGTAGTTTATGGGCTCTTCTTTGATATATATGATAGCATATATTTTCTCATGTCTTTTTTTCTAATGTTTGTTTTTATTTTTGATAATTTGTTATTATTTCAAGTTTCTTACATAATTCTTTCATTTTGGGTGCTTTGGTTTTATATCACATTACTTTTGGCCTTTGATTCCATTTTGGTTCCTAATATGTGCCTTCAAGCTCTTCACTGATTTTCAGTTTATCATAATTTTGTCATTTTTTTCTTAGTTTATTTGTGATCCTTAGGTCATAATTTACATTACCCCTATTTTTTGGATGATCATTTACTCTCCACGTATTTTGTGATGACTATTACTTTCATTCTCTCTTGTTATAAATCCCTTTTATATTATTACAAATTAACTAGTTTCATGACTATAATATCATAACCCCATCCCTGTCATATCACTATTTTACCTTATTATGATAATCCACAAGCACATTCATTATCATATCACTTTTTACATGGATGAATCTCTCATAATCCTCATCTTTCCATTAATGTTTTTTTCATTTTAGGCACACATAGGTCTATTTTGATATTGCACACTTACTTTTGGGAATTTCTATGAGTATTTAGACACTATGGTCTTTATGTAATTAACTTTAATGTCCAAGTGTAAGTTCTCTTATGTTCATCACCTAGTTCACTCAAGATTGGTTCTTTAAATATGTATGATAGAGGAATGTAAAATTGTAAAAGAGTTAAAATCCAAATCATACAATAAAAGGAAAAGATGAAATGAAAAATAAAATATTGAACTTTATATCACACCAAAATATGTGATATTTATTTGGCACATCTCATATCTTAGTTAGAGATCAAACTCCACAGTTGGCCTCATGATAGCATTGAGGTCTGTTGGGGTGTGCTAGGCTAGTAGACTAGGGTAGGAGGTCTCATTATCTCATACACATATAGCAACACCTACATTCTCACATAATTACCCAATATTCATATTATACCAATCACTTTATAAGGGGTCCTAAGGATCGGGGAACATGTTATGGGAATGTACGATCCATTTTAATTTTCATGAATATATCCTTGATGGCATGAGATATGTACTTCACTTATTAGCCCAATATTTATGTTCATTATTTAGAGTGTGATAAATTCTTAATGTCAATAGGTATTAGCCATTCCCACTTGATTAGTGTGTTTTATTCCCACTAATGATTTATACATTACTCATGTTACACCTCACATTCCTTATCTACATCACATTATTTCCATTATCTTTTTGATGTATATTTATTTTAGATGATCACATCCTTCATTAAATTTCCATTTATATGCCTCTTATCTTGTAGTTTGAGACTTTCATTGTAATACCTAGGATAGGACCAATCTTTACTCATAAATATCTCTTCACATTTTTTTTACCACACTATCACATTCTCCTACTATTCATATCATTATGAAGTCCTACTTGCTTATATCACATTTTAGAGCAAGTACTAAGTTTGAGTCATCATTATTAATAAATTTTGGTATTAATTTATCCATCATTATCTTTTATGAATTTTTTGGACTTCACTTATAATTTTACATTCTTACATGTTTTTATCTATGTTTGATTGGATATGCTTGTCTTAAATTTTTATTTACATTATCATTTTTTGTCATTTTTGTTTTGTATTTGTGTTATTTGAAATATTTATCTTATATGGAATTACATCCATTTAATTACATATATATTTTTTAGTTTGGTAACATTTGTATTTCATTTAATTACAATATTTTACATGTTTTAATAGGATCCTACTTTCATTTTTCATCATTTTTCACTACATACTTGTATTTTGGTTCTTACCTAGCCTTCATGATTCTGAATTGCTAATATTACAAGTAATTTTATAATCTTTTAAATTTCTCTATTTTTACTTTGACAATATCATGTATACATGGGTTGCTTCTATTTTTAGACTTGTATCCCTATGATTTCTCAAATGATGGTATTGCACCCTATAGAGTTGAGACTTTTATATTTTCATGAAATAATTTATAAGAAAGGTAAGTCAACGTATTTGTATGGTATTTTAATTTAGTATAATTTAATTTCCACTTTATACAATAATTTATTATCTCAGTTACTATGTTATTATGTTATTTTCAAAAAAAATTAGTTATATCAAATATCTTGTTAAGGTTATAAATTTGGGGTGTGATGATGTCCCAATAATATTCAAAATTGGGGAGGTCAAAATAGTGAAGATATTTTTCTATGATAGGTTCTAGGAATGGGTTGAATAATTATTGAATAACACTAATAATTTTGTTATATTTATTGGGTTAGTGTTTCCTAGATATTATCATATACAAATCAAATGGAATAAAATGATACTAGACTTGAGGTTGAGTAGGAAGAAATCAAATTTATAAGTTATGGCCTTAGGGGGTTATAAGATGGATTTGTATTACTACTCAATAAATATATTATACTCATCATTAACATTTAACTAGATAATGACTAAGTTAGGAAGAGGATTATACTGAAATAATTGAATCCTAGTATCAGAGCCTATATTCCTTAGAATGTTACTAGATAGTACAAGGACTAGAACTCTTGGAAAGGTTCATACTATGTGAAAATGAGCTTATTCATAAAGGACCATTAAAGAATTAAGAAGATATTTTAAAATTATTTTATCTTTGTTTGATATTTTTTTAAGAATAATATAATTGATTTTGTTTGTTTAGAAAAAGGTATGCTTTTTTATTTTGAAGTTAATTTTTTGTTTGGAAAGGTATTTATTGATGTACATATGTGTCAAGGATGTAATAATAATAATAGAATAATATAACTTAGTTTATTTTTCAGGTCCTACAAGACCTTAGAGATTAATTTAGTTTTGCTAGAATGATTATGTGACTACTGCCTTTAGTCTCCAAGTAGACCCTATTGTAGGGACAATAGTAGGTTTATATTGACAAACCTAACTAAAATTTCTTCTTGTTATTATGGTGAAAATTGGATTTTTTTTGGCCAATTCATTGCCCAAACTTTAAATGAATAGGTGAATATTTATAGCAAGTAGTAATTTGAGGTGTATCATGTTAAAAAGAATCAAAAAAGGAAAGAAGGGTTTAGCAGAGAAGAAGATTTATTTTGTAATAACAAAGACCAATATTTTTATTTTAGTTATTTATGATGACAATGCAAACTAAACTAACATTCATGATATTATAGTGCTAGACTCAAAATACCATAAATGTAATGGTGATTCTAGGGTAAATAACATGCACATAACTGAGAAGTATGCTTTAAAAATGACTACCCATAATAAATTACCTTAAGTATATGACCATCTCTTTCCCAAAGGTCACTCCTCTAACCACAACCTGATTTATTAAATTCATGATGAAATTTTAGAGTTATGCCCTGAAAGCATCCTTGATGATGATAGAATCATCCTTGTTAGAAAGGTGTGTGATTTCAATCACTTTGAGAAAAGTTATAACTCTATCACCCAGTTTGGTAAGAGACTATCCCAAGGATCTCATGTCATCAATCCATTGGTTTAAGGCTTTCATTTTTTCAATAATATAGGACTGAATAATGATCAAATCTTCCAATGATATCGATTACATGTCTTCAAATTTATTCATCCTAATCAACTTGACCAAGTTGATTATTTTGATACCATAAACACCATAAGTACTCTCTACCTTAATAATTTGGTTATAAACTTCATACCATTTCAATTTATATTGATTTAGAGTATTTAGAGTATCAAACATGACCTCCACTACTGATTCCACCTTTATGATATTCTCCTCTAGCAACATCACTTTATGTTGTTATTCTAGTTAAGTTATTTTCTATTGCATTCATTTTACCAATTATATGTCTAGATCACCATATTCATTTAGATTTGAAAGAGGTTCATATTCATATTGTTGTTATTGTCTAGGTTTAGCACTTTTTATATTGGTTAACTAAAACAAGGTTTCTTCATACTCATATATAATTTTTTTATTTAGATGAGTTACCTTACTTTTGGTTAGCCTCTTTATTGCCTTAGACTTCTTGTCAAATTCTAGTGAAACCTGCAAAAGGATGATCTAACCAAATCTTGTCTTTCTGTTGTGGCCAAATGCATTTATTTTATCTAAGATTTATTTGAAATGTCCCCCTAAGGTTGACTAGATGGTGAAAGTTTATGATATGGTGTTAGTTCTTAGAAGATATATGTTTGAGAAGTAACTATGAAGGTGACCAAGACAAAGTTAGATCTAGGTAATGAAATGGGAATTGTTACTCCTAAAGATGAAGAAGAACTAGTGTTAGCTGGAGACCTTACTGGGAGTAAAGGAACTTGAGGTATGAAAATAGTAGGCCTCACCTTTGAAAATTAAATATCAGGCCTAAGCATGGGCCTTAGAATAATTAGGGGTAAATTATTGATCATAAATACCTTTAAAGTGGATGATGTAACAAAAGTGTTGGTTTTGGGCAAGAGGACAATCATGGGCCTAATCATAAGTATAATGAGGGGCCTATAGGACACTAGATTCATGTTTTATGGTGTTGGATGATCAAAAATTATACCCAAGGGATGGATACTTACAAATAAGGGAGAAAAATAAACACAGTCTTGATTAGTCATACGTGGTTATTCCTTGACAGGAAGTAGGCGAGGTAGTTTTGGTATGAAATCTATTAGTGTTATAGTAGGTGGTGTTATTATCTTAATTGAATATGAGGGAGGCACCACCAAAGGTTCTACCTACACGTAGGTAACACTGTGTACATGGGATAGGGTGTTAAATGTTGCTTCTAAAATAGAAACCTACTCAATATGTTTCCTAGTCTTAACTTTTCTCTTCCCCAAAGTGGAAGATAATGCTTGAAATATCCTTTGACTAAGTTTAGGGTCAGTTGGTATTTTTTATTTAGCTTTGATACCCTAAATTATTGATTTATACACTCTTACCTAACCACCTTTAGTTTTGAAAAATTCATAAAAACCATCATCTTTCAATCTTACCTTAACAAGTGGCATATTAGTGTCCTTCAATATTTGATTTACCTCCTAGTCATTTGTGTCATTGAGGTAAAATATATCTTCATCCTTATGTTTATGGTGGTAGGTGATGTTTAAATCTGACCAATGCTTGATGCAGTGTATGAAGGTTTTATGCTCAGGGTCCTATTGCATATTATTATCTCTTTCAAAATAAAAAGTGGGAATGTTTTTGGTAGCAATAATGATAGAGTTCCATTTTTTAATCTGAAACCAACCAATGCCAGACAGTTGCGGATGAACCAATCCTCTCTTTTTTTTTTGCACAATCCATTTACCCCTATGAGTAACTAAGAATAAATTTCTTGCTCAACCATCTTGATTGTCACTTTAATGGCTATTTGAGGGGGTTGTCTTGATTCAAATTACCTTGACCATTGTGTAATATGGGTGATACCAATAAGCTCACACGTTTCTCAATGTTATTATAATTTCCTCTGATCATTTAGGGAAGGGCCATTCTTGAATTTCCTTATACACTATAGGGTATAAATGTTTAGCTATGGCCATCATATCCTACTTTTATTTGTGCACTATGAACTTAGATAAAGTATGAGGCACAATCGATTTTAGTTTCATTTCCCAATTAGTGAACTGAGGGAAATTTTGGGTGGTACAGATGGTATCCACTAAGTAGGACATCATGTATAAATGATCCCCCTATTTGGCCATTTATTTTTGATTTGTTCTACCAGTTTATAAGATATAATTTCTCCTAAAGGTCGAGTATTTGTGTCATTTATTATCATAGACAAAAATGGAACCCATTTCTCATCTACATGACCTATGTCTTTGGCCCCATGCATCTGATTCATGATGGTCATGACCATTATTACTCCTTTTCTAAATTGGGTGATGTAATTTTGGTTGATTTTGTTTTTTCATACAAAATTTCCATTTTTCTCATGCAAGTCTCTCAAAACCTCCCCAATATCATGGGTTTAGAGTTGTTGATTCACATTTTCCTTATTGTATATTGTCTCTATTTTGGGAAAATCAAAGTAAGCCTAAAAGGCTAGCCCTACTATGAACTCAATGTCTTGACCCAAATTCAAATATTTAATCATGTTATTAAAACACTGAGACTAAAGGAACATATGGTATATTAAGTCTACACAATTGATTACCTCTGGATTAGAAGCTACATTGTGCAAGCCTAAAAATTTGAGAACCAAAATATCTAATATGTCTTCTACTTCATTTGACCCTTCTTCGTCATCACTATATTGGTCCATATAATTTTCCACATGGTATAAAGAGTCATTATAATGTTTATAGTTAGTGGCCAATACAATAGAGTTGAATGTGGTATCCCTAAAGATGATGTTTGTCATATAAGAGTAGAGGAATGGGACTTATTCCTAATTTTTGTCTCTAGATGTTTTAGCTTCGACCATAGTTTCAAATTCTATGATTGATGAGTTTAAAAATTTATTTAGTGGTGGAGGAATGAATAGAATTCCTTATAAAATCCACAAAATATTTTGAAATGTATTAGTAGATAGCAATTTAATGTGAACCTAATGCTTTGAGATGGAAAGCTTTAAACTCTAAATTAAGAATTTAAACTGAATGATATGAGTCATAAATAAATCTATATAATTTTCCTTGATTTAAAGTGGGGTTGGATCTTTAATTTTACTCTAATGGCTTCAAAAATTTGCTTTGAGGAATTAACCAATCATTGCCTTCACTCTTTCCATGTTTCCTATTATCATATGATTGACTTTTTTAGTGAAGTGACTTGGATTTATATCCATTAAAACAAGATCCATTAGCATTTAATATGAATCTATAACTAGCACTTTATGAACAACTCTATTCCACCTAGGCACTATTCTTTGACATCTACCCATAACTTGTTTCCATTTTAGGCACTTTAGCCTTCAATTTTGAATATTGAATCACCCAAATAGATTGAGAGATATTATGCCAAGTGTCATATTTTGATTGGATCTATCTTCTCTAGCTAATACATGGATTGACCCCTTTCATATTTTATCTACTATGGCCTCAAAAAATTTAATTCATTTCCAAGTGGTAGGATCTCATTGGCTCACACTATCATGTATCTTTGTTTTATGAATATTTTAATGGACCTACTATGTGTGACACTTTTCCAAGGTGACCAAGTGACCAATGCATAAAAACTACCATATGTTAATAGAGGCTGAGCTAGCATTAGTTTCATGCCAAATAAAAAGTGAGAAAGTTTAGCAAATTGAAAGATAAAAATAAAAGGGACAAGTATAAAGTTGTAAACTTTGAGTATGAAATCTTACTTGGAGATTATATCTAAATTTTAAAAATTAGGGTATGTCATAGTCTTGAATACGAATTTTAGCATATTTAAATTTAAACCATGATTGAAAAACATTAATTAAATAACCTCAATCGAGTTCCTAAGGATCATACCTTGTATATTTGAATGTATCCCATTATAAGAGCACTTTTAAACAAATTAGATCATTATAAATATCAATGAAGTAGAAATTAATGAAATATTTAAAAATTACTTAGTTAAATACTTACCATGGGTTAACATGACTTTAAATCTTTCAAATCACAAATAGGGGGATTTTAGTCATTTGCTACCAATGGTAAGGTATTAAGGTGAATGATCTAAATAGTTCATGGGGTCCCTATTTTCTAAAAATAGGGCATGTTGATCTCAACAAATGATGACCTTTATGGGAAACATAGAAATATGTTAGATTTCATATATCTTGGTTTAGAATATAATAATTAAGTAGTCTTTTGTTGGTAAGTGTAATAAATATTAGAATTGATTCTCTACAACTAACAACTTTCTACTTTATGTATTAATTCTTAAAATTTTGAAAATAATCATACTATATTGGTGTGTTTTTTAATTGATTTACTAGCATGCATTTATTTTTATGAATTAATCACTTCAAGATTTATAGCCTCGAACATAAGTTTTGAGCAATAAATTTTTAGATATATATAATTATGCTAAAATTTTAAGGGGATGGATTGGGCATTATTCTACTACAATCTAAGCATTCATATCCTTGATAGAGATACCTTTGAATCCACTCTAGGCCTTGTTCCACTACCATCCATGTATTCTAATGAACCTGAAACCTAAAAAGAACAAGAAAATTACCAATAGGCTAAGATCTTGAAACAATGCTCAAAATTGATTCATACTGATTGATAGAATAATAATAGACCCAAACCATTCTTAAATAATCCTCAACTCAAAAATTAAAGTTGACATGCAAAAATTCAAAAAATCTAAAATCTAAAAAAAAATGTTTACTTTTAGTAGCCACTATTTATAGTAAGTTTAACATGCAAGTGCATGCAGCTCTAAATATTTTTTGAAATAACCTAAATACTAAAATTAGACTATGGGATGAAATTCAACTTAATTTTACTTTCGGTTCTAAAAATATATGATTTCTAAATCTAAAAACTTTCCAAAAAAATCATTAAAAGCTAATTTTAGACCCTCAAATGATCACGTTTGGCATTTAAAAAATATTTAAATCAAATTTAAGCAGATAAAGTGGCTTAGGGTAGAATCAAACTTTTTGATTCAGTCATTTTGGTACATGGAAGATCTCAAATGGAGCTATGAGTCAAAAGTTATGGCCTCTGAAAGGTTGGCCTATTCTTCTGCATCATTCTCCTATGGTTGAAAACAACTCAGCTCTTATGAGTTGCCTTGATTGTACTACTACCATTTTTCATTATCAATCTTCTTTATCTCCCATTCTATAATCCAAGTATTATCTTCTTGTTGCAATGCTTATCACTACACAAAATACTTATTGCAATTCTTGTTGTCTTATTGTTGATTTAATCCTTCCCACTACACCAAATACCTATTATAACTCCTTTGCCTTGTGATTATTGTCTTCATATCCAAAACCTACACTATTTTTTATTTCTTCTTCTTTGGAACCTGTTTCCCCCCAATTCACCTCTTCATATTCATCATCTTTACCATCTTCTCTATGGAAGTCATATAAATCTGAAACATTAAATACTGGAGATATATAAATTTGTTGTGGTGAACTCACCTCCTAAGCATTTTCATTGATTTACTTCACAATTTTGCATGGTCCAATTTTCTTTTACTTCAACTTATTGTATGTGTCTTTTGGAAATCTTTCTTTCCTCAATTAAACCATTAACAACTATCCTTCAAATACCTTGGATCTTCTGACATCTGTTGTTGCTTTATATTTCTCATTACTTTTTTGTAATTCTTTTTTTAATCTTTGTAACTATTACATATGATCTAAAAACACTTCTTCATCATCACTAATTCAATCCGCAATCGATAATTATACCAAATATAAAATACTCATAGGATTTATACCATAATTAATTTGTATAGGTGACTTTCTTTTTGATCTATTCAATGAACCATTATATGTGAACTCAACTTATGGTAAAACCAAGTCCCATTAATTGAGATTCTCTCCCATTATGCATCTCAATAAATTTCCCAAGATCCTATTTATAACTTCTGTCTATCCATCTATTTGTGGGTGATATGCACTACTGAATTGTAGCTTAGTACCCATCTTCTTCCATAAACTTCTCTAAAAATGACTTAGAAATTTTGTGTCCCTATCGGAAGTAATATTTTTTTTAACACCATACAATCTCACAATATCCATTAAAATAATTTTAAAACTCTAGTGGCATCATTAGTTTTTGTACATGTTTCAACGTAATATTTTTTTTAACACCACACAATCTCACAATATCCATAAAACTAATTCTAAAACTCTAGTGGCATCATTAGTTTTCATACATAGAATGAAATGAACCATTTTTTATAATCTATCTACAATAAAAATTGAATCATTACCTCTTTGTGTGTTTGTTAATTTCAACACAAAATCCATACTCAAATCTATTGATGGCCCTCTTGGAATCGATAATAGCATATAAAGTCTAGTATTTTGTGCATGTCCTTTAACCCCCTGACATATTCTGCACTTTGAAACATACCTTGTTACATCTCTTTTCATCTTTGTCAAAGAATACTTTTCCTCCACCAAATCTATTGTCTTCATCTTACCAAAATGTCCAGCCAAACCACCACTATGTAATTCTCTTATTATATTATCTCCTAGAGACCCAACTGGAATGCATAATTGTTTCCCTTTGAAGAGATAATGTTCTTGCTTAAGATACTCGTCATGAATAGCATCTGTCCCACCTCTTAATGGATTCCTACACTTCTCAACTATCTTTCAAAAATATGGATCAATATCATATAATAATTTGATAGATTCAAATCCAACTACTTCACTCACCATGGTAGTTAATAACACTACCTTCCTACTCAATGCATCAGCTACCTAATTCTATTTTCCTGATTTATGCTTCAATAAAAAATTATACCCCTTCAATAAAGAAACCTACTTTGCATGCCTACTATTCAACTTCTTTTGTGTATTCACATACTTGAAAGCCTCATGATATTTAAATGGGATAAACTCCTTAGGAACCTGGTAATTCGTCCAATGTCTTAATGCTTGTATAGTTGTCTAAATTTTAACATAAGTATTATACTTTATTCTTATCTCATTCAATTTCTCACTAAAATATTTTATTGGCTTTCTTTCTTGACTCAATATAACACTAATTCCCACAAATGAAAAATCACAATCAAAGTCAAACACTTTGTTAAAATTTGGTAATGCTAAAATTGGTCTTTCCATAATCTTCTTCTTTAAAATTTCAAAACTTTTTGTGGCTTCTTTAGTCCATAAAAATTCCTTTCCTCTCATGTAATATTTTATTGGTTCCACAATACTACTAAAATTTTAAATAAAATTTCTATAGAGTTGATAAACCATGGGAATTTCTTATCTCTATAATACTTTTTAGAAT
>JARHVA010007209.1:730000-733138 GCA_037957365.1 Torreya grandis | reverse complement strand
TGGATCAAATGCATAGAATGAAGAAGTTGGGAAGTTATGAATTTTAGTTGAATGTTTGTAGGGGAATTTAATATTCCATGAATTGGTCAATGTATTTGGATCACTCAACAAGTTGAATTTTTCAAGGAGTTGGTTGGATGACACAACACTTAGTTGAGAGTTCCATGAAAATGGTTGGATGACTAAACATTTTGGTTGAGAGAAATGATTAGATGATTTTTTACAATGAATTTGGAATTTAAATTAGTTTTTCTTTATTTATTTATTTATGTGTGTGATTTAGTTATTAATGGATAAATTAATTAATATTAATTAATTAACTATCTACATGGGGGGTGGGGGATAATGATGTTATTAGACTAGGATAAAATCCATATTTTAGATGATGATTGAGTTAATAAGTGATGTGTTAAATTTCAAATGGATATAATCAATGATGACATTACAATGGTGAAATTTAAGAATCTACATTTCCCCTCTTTTAAATGGCATTACAACTATAAGAAGTAATGATTTTTTAAAGAAATTAGAAGAAGAAAAATAGATGGATTAGGATGCCCCTAGTGATATGATGAATTAATTAGCAAGTAGATTTACCCTCAAGAGGTTGTGTGTGGAGAAATGATAGAGATGGGTGCTCAAATTGAAATGGTTATAAGTGATGTGAGTGGATGGTAGGGGTAAATGTAAGTACCATTATTGAATAAATGATTACATGTTTTTATTTATTATGATGATGGATTGATTTGATCCTAGCAATAATATATGTAAAGAGTCATATTTTGGAATGATATATCCTATTGATTGTGATTTAAATTATTAGAGTAATATTTAAGAATAAAAAAAGAGGTAGATTAATTTGTAGTGTTGAAAATGTTTTTTTGGTTAAAATAATGTTATATTCTTGTGAACTAGGCTTAAAATGGATTAACATATTGAGTGTTCATATAAAAACTAGTTGGGTTAGGTAAATAAATAGAAGGTAGGGTGTAAAATGTAATTCATTTGTATTATTTTCCATCTAGGACTTTTATTTCTGATAAGGATTTTTAGAAGTGAGTGAGATAAAGTGGATCATATTCTAGTATAGAGCATCACATCAAACAAGTGAGGGAGCACTACAGACTAAAGGAGAGTAGGCCACCGATAAATTTAGGTGTCATATGCATGGGAAAGGGGGTAGGAAACAATTTTTTTGTTTCTTAAATGGTGAATTCTTCATCAAAGATGGTGAATTTGTAATGGAAAACAAAAAAGTTGGTATGAGAAATAATGATTTTGTCATGTAGTAGTGAATTCATCATCGTGAGTGGTAAATTTGTTAGTATGCATGGTGAAATCATTATATGGGTTGATAGTTTGTCATCACAGTGGAAAATTCATTCATAAAGTAATGAATTCATGTATTTTGATTTAAAAATAAACTAAATATGCATCAGGTTTTTAAATTTTTTTAAGAGGGACTACCAATTCTTATTATTTAAGAGAGGAAATCAATAGTATTTTAGTTGATGAGTGAGTTTATGAAATATAAGCATGGTGTTTTTGAGGTATCGATACCATCATATGTATTAGAGATGCATAATATCCATGCAAACATGGGGTTATTGATATCATTGGTAGAGAGATCACACTTGGAGATGAGTACATTTAATCTACCTACAAGGGAGATAACTATGACATTAGAGGATGTGTGGTGGATATTATGTATCATGATATGGATTGCAATGGTGTATTAGATGAAGACCAAATGTGTGATTTAAATTATGAGGTTTTTATGATGAAATTATCCTAATTATTAGACCTGGGATATATTTATGTGCCTTTATGATAGGTGAGGAGATGGATTCATTGATGCTTATTTTGATGGATCTTGTTAGGGGCATAGTATTGATTGATAATAATGGGATGTTATTTCAAGTAGGGTTGGCATATGTGATTGGAAACATGTTTTATTTTTTGACAAAGTTTACATGGGGATCATGAATATTAGTACACCTATACAAGGACTTCCATGCAATTGCCGACAAAAATGGGAAGAATATTGGCTCTTTCACATTAATATAGGTATGATAATGGGAGAAAATAGCCTTGGAGAGACCAAATGGATATCTAAGAGTGAGGACAAATGAGGATCCATTTACGTATATATGATATTTTATTGTGGGCAATCACCAACAACATTTAGGGTATTTAGCATATTATAAGAGAGTAGTGGATGAGTTGAATCCACATGATTTTACATGGATACCATATAATGAGGTAGATTATATTAGGTGGAAGACATTGTATATTTGGATTTTGTGATGATGAAATTTTATATTTTATGGATACATGATTACATCATTAAGAGGTATAAACCAAACATGGTGTTTAGGAAGTTTATCATTCAATATGATGTATAATTAGGGAAATATATTTTTTCATGGGCAGCTAAAGAGAGATGATACTAGGGGTCATGGGTAGACCTAAGGGTATTGGAGGCTAGCTAGATTCATTGTCAAACTTTTCCATTTAAAAAATGTGAGATTATATTGATGTAGGTACTATAGATTCTTATAGTATGTAGTGAAAACAAACACAACCAATGAGATTGACTATCCCACACAAAAGGTTGAGGTCCTTGCAAGACTAGAGACATAGGATACTAAGTACATGACATTTGATGAGGATGGATTCATAATTCCCTACCAACTAGAGCTGATGATGTAATAAGGGGTGATGGAGGTCAAGGTGTAGATGGAGGTCAAGGTGGTGGCATGCCTATGATATAGAAATATAGTGATGAAGAAGGGGAGAGAGGAGGAAAGACAAGTGATGGTGGATATAAGGGATGATATGGATCTTAGCTAACACCACAAGTGGTTACATTGACAAGAGGGTATGGATCAAGGCCATCATGTATATTTAGATCATTAGAGGACAATGGCCTAATTGATAGTTTGTAGTGAGAGATCACAATTAGAGATGTAGATATAGGCAAATTTCAAAGTGATGGGAGACACCACGATAGTCATATAGCTTTAAAATATGTAGAAATTATCAAGTTACAAAGTGAAGCAGACCAACTGACTCTAAAGCTACATGAGGAGGGATGGGACCCTATATGTTATAGATGCAAAGATATTATAGGTATAG
>JARHVA010007209.1:665000-725000 GCA_037957365.1 Torreya grandis | reverse complement strand
TTAGGCCAATAGTATCATGCTCTTAGCAATTTCTTGGCAAGGACTATGCCACTAGTGTGTGCACCAAAAATTCAATCATGGACCTCCTTGATGGCTAAGTTGGTCTCATATGAATTTAAACTCCACAAAAAAATTTCATCATATCCTTTAGAATATTAAGTGTCACCAAAGAGTGTGAAATTAGAAGCACGTTGGATAAAAGATTTAGTATGGTTATATGAAAGGTTTTGGGGTATGATGTTTTCTTTAAGTAAGGTATATATCATTATACCATGGGGAAGTGGGACCAAAAATTTGAAAAACCATAGTATATTTAGAAACTTCATAAGTAGGAATCAACAATTATTCAACCAAAAATTGGATTTTTTAGATGTCTTATTGCATTTCAAGGAGAAAATTGATGGTTTCTATGACATTTATTGATTTATTATTATCACAAGGAACCTAATATAACTAGATATTCTTTAAATACTACTTTAAACTTTCCACCACTCTTTTTTAGGGAATAAGCTTCTCATATTTTACTTGTTACTCATTATTGACTTGTTTGATTATTAGCTATGAATATCCATATACTAATAAGTTTATTATACTCCATTGGATTAAAAATTCTAGGATTGATAGGAGGGTCTCATACTTACAATGTTATTTGTGTAAGTCATATTCGAAATAAATTTAGTATATTATTTACTTATTGAGTAATTAGTAAGGTTTTTGCCCTTGAGCCATGTGTAGTGCAAGAACCATCAAATTAAATTTTCCATTCTGATGACTCATCAAGGGATAAGATAGACTCATGTATATTCAATGGTTAACAATTAATTATATATCAAAGGTGAACATGATAACTAATATGTAAGGAATTTTCACCTAAGATTTTTTATTTATGTATTTGATGTCAAATTCATGCAGTAACATTACCCACTTGGTCGTCCTTCTTATAAGTACTAAATTTGATAAGAGGTGCTTAATTGGATCTACTTTATAAATTATTTTGGTTTGATTATTAAACATGTAATTTCAAATATTTTTTGAATTGAAGACAATAGATAAACATGCTTTTTCAATTATGAAGTAGTTAAGATCATAAGACATCAAATTTTAGCTTAGGTAGTATATGTATCTTACAATTCCTTATTCATCATGATGTGCTAAAATTTTTCCCAAGGCATAATGTGTAGTTGATATGTATAGGATAAGTGGATTTCCTAGAGTAGGAGATAATAATATTGATAGATTTGATAGATATTGTTTGAGATTTTTGCATTCTTGTTTACATTCGTCATTCTAGCCAAAGATAGTATCCTTTTTGAGGAGGTGTGTGAAAGGGTAACTATTGACCAAATTTTGACCTCAATTCAAAATTGGTCATCCCCTCTAAATTAAAACTTTAATATAATTATCATGTGGTCTTTTCATTCTTTATATGGTTCCTAAAACTCTTCATAAAACCTTTTTAGCATTATTTAAGGTTAGTTTACAAAAGTTAAGATAATGTCTTAATTTGGTCATATAGTGGTGTAGACATGTCATGGAGAGATAAGGATTTATCAAGTGGTGTAATAGGTGATTAGGAGTTTATAAAAGTCATTTCATGTATCAATCATATTCTAATAATATTTCATAATGTTTTGGAGACTTTAAGGTTCATTTGTAAGCTTGAAGGTGGTGAAAATGAAGGAAAATGTGATTTTTAGCTAACATTCATGTGTGTTAAAGTTACATAAGTGGAAAATTAATAAAATACACATTTAAAATAAATTGAAGCAGTTACGCAACTGCCACACTTGTCAAAAAGTCAAAACAAGATCAAAATATTGAGTTTCAATGCTATCTTGAGGAGTTAAGAGACTTGTATGGACTTGTTGAAGTCACTTGCAAGTGAAAAGAGTTTACTAATGTCATTTTAGATTCCAAAGGTCAAAAAAAATCATTATAATAAGTTTGAAATACAATAATTGCCAAAACCTATCTCTCTCTTCCATCCCTCTATTCATAAGATTTTGAAGGTCATTTTTAGATGCATGGTATAGGCTATATAGGTATATTTGGGGGATAATATTCTAGATAGATTTTGGGAACCCTGTTAGATTCCAATTTACATCATTATTAATTGAATTTAGCTCCTTAATTTTAATAACAATTGAGAAGGAGATAAACTACTTTTTGAAGGCTTAAATACCCGCATACTATGTTTTATGCAAATCCATTGCAAATGTGAACTCTTTGGCTAAATTAAAATAATTGGAGTGAGTTATTATAGGTATATATATGCATAATACACTTTCATTCACCATTTTGGCATGTTTAGATGGTATTTTTGTAATAAATGCTTCTCTTGTACATAGTTTACAAGTGACTATAGATATTTTGTGTTTTAGAGTTCTCTAAGTGGTATAATAAATTTAATTTATTATTAATGTTTTTATCTCATCCTAATAATTCATTAATTTCCATAATATCATCTAGACATTCCATACTAGTCTCAAAATGGTCACTTCTTCATTCACCTTGTGGACTATGTTCTATTGTGTCTAGATAACAAGTTGATTTGAGAGGGTTTGAGTATGCATTTACATATAAATTTAGAGTTGTGAATTCATGTTAAATATGTTTATACAATGGAATGAATTGTATATAATTCCTATAATCCATAGTTTCACTTTTCAGAGCTTCAAACATAGGGTTGTAAATCTATAAGTATGCAGACTTATAAGTTTGCAACTTCGAGAGAAATCCAATGGTGATAATGTTAAATTTGTCTAATTATTCATGAAAAAATGGTGATGTTTAAAGTTGAAAAGGGAAACATAATAATAAGGATTTCCAAATCACCTACATCTAAGTGGTTTCTAAATGACAAGCTAATACCCTAAGACACATTTACATGACTATGTGTGTGGATAGTGAATATACATTTTGAAGATGCCTTGAAAAGACTAATAGACTTGAGGATAGTGATAGTGAGCTCTTAATGAGGACTATCCAACCTATGATGTGAAAATGTAATTGATAAGGGAAAATCCATAACTACATGCTCATACCTTTTAGACTTTCACCTCTAGCTACATATATAGGAAGTTATCTTGGACATTAATTGATGAAGTATTGAGTTTAAAGGCATTGGAGGAAGTTATAAATAATAAATATCATGATATATCTTTTGGGAGATTCAGGGAATGATAAGATAAGTACATGAATCTCTAAGATATTCAAAACTCTAAAAATGACACCTGCAACCACCTAAAAAAGGGGGCATAGCCTATAGTTAAGAGTATGGGAGTTTAGGGATATATTTTTCTCAATCACATTTGGCATACCTTATTCTCATCTTCATCTAACCAAGGAAATATATACATACATATATATATATATATATATATATATATATATATATATATATATATATATATATATATATATAGTGCCTTGGTTAGATGAAGATGAGAATAAGGTATGCCAAATGTGATTGAGCAAAATAGAGTTCAAGACTCTATGTACTTATTATAGGCTATATCACTGGCCTACTCATTCTTGAGAATTTTTATTGTTTGGAGAGATATAAAGGTTTATAACATACTTGACCCAAAAAAATATGTTTTAAGGTAAATTATATAATAATAAGATAGTTCTATCATATCTTCAGAATAAGTCAACATGTTGACAAACCTTATTTAGTTATACACATACCTAAGTGTATGCACATACCTATTAGGTAGCTAGTTGAGTAGTAGTCAGTTGAATTTAGGATGAGATTTGGATAACATAATAATATGGTGAAGGGTATACATAGACTTTTCATAAGGCTTTAAACCTCAAACAATAAATGAAATAGGTGAACATAGTCAGTTAGGATATTCTAGGCAAGCTTGTTTAAAAACCCTAGGCTTGACTAATGAGATGACAAGAGACATAATGAAATAAAATGGTGAATATGAACATTATAATAATAAGATGAGGGTATCATGTACCTATTTAAGTAATTGAAAACCCAATACAAACTCAAGAGAGCTCTCACACACCTCAATATGCTCTCAGCCCTCACAGACTACCTATTAGCAGCCTGAAAGCCTATCTTCTTTTTCTTGGTATAATTCATAGGTGTTTCATGGGAACTTTGGATGATAGGGGAAGTTATATACCTTGGTTTAATTTCATTTTTTGGAATTGGCTAGAGGATTCATTCCCTGAGTTATATGAACAATTGTTAATAACTCGAAACACTTTCAGGCTATCTAGGAGTGCCAAAAAGATCCAATGACAAAGACATTAAATTTTATGCCTCCAAATGGATTATGAAAACATCAAAATGACCTAAATCATGTTCGTAAATCTCCTAAGCATCACCCCATGCCAATGGATTGTACCTACATGTATAGAACTATATGAAATAGGTTAGAAAGGGGTGTTTTATGCTATTTAGGAAGTTTGTACAAGGTGTCAAAGATCCAAATTTGAGATGGATAATGGGGAGGAAGTCATTTAACTAAATAAAATGATTATTTTGGGTTTGGTATGTTTAGGGAGCTTGTAGAGTCAATTTTTAGTCTCTTGATAAGGAAGCATAATTGAGGCCTAGTTAGGAGAGAGAAATAGCAAAAAATGGGATATCTCCACTCACTTTATGATCCTAAAATTTAACATGGGGTTGTAATACAATAATAGGTCCTATATTATGCCTCAATATTATCATTACCATCCATAAAAATCTATACAAAAGAAGGTTTGCATGATTTTAGGGTTATAAAGAATGAGGCCTAAGTAGAGCTTTTGGTACAGATCAAATTATTGGGGCTAGTTTGAGATGTCAAAATGGATTATCACAAGTATGATATGAGTTTAATATACCATCCATGAATATAGGATGAGATGAAGAATAATAATTCAAGTTTTGAATAGTGTGTTCAAATTTGGCCTAGGGAGATGAAGAGTCTTCTAGACACCTAATAAGAAAAGGAAGTGATGTGTCAAAGAAAAATTAAAGGGGTCAATTGAGAGGATTAAATATTAGAGAAAATATGTAAGATAACTGATCTAACCATCAATAAGGCCACTTCTCATTCAACATGCTAAGATAAAGGGCAGTTTTGGAGATTTAGTCAAGGTGTCAAGCAAGCATTCTAACTCCTATCCCACTTGGAGCAAGGGAGAATATTCATAAGAGTTACACATGGAATTTTGGACCTGTTAAGGTAGTTTTATAACTCCTCTCTTATTTTTAACTCATGATACACTTGTCATCTCTCTCTTTATTATGCCCTTCTCTTTTTCTCTCTCACTTGTGCTATATATTGAGGCTTAATTAGCTAATTTTGTGTCCTCCACCTAGGTATGGTGAATACCTACCTATTTTCAGCCTTTGATCAATGAATACAAACATAGTTTACCTTATCCATAGACTATTTTAATGTGTATGTTAGACTAGTTGATCCTGTTAAGTGATAGATTCACTTCCTTGGCATGTTGTCCTTATTTGCATTAATATTTAGTGTTGAAAGTCTTTTGTAGGTCTATTTAAGTGTTCAAATGAAGTGTGTATGAGTTTAGTGATTTATCTCTTCACTAGTGTTATGTCATGACCTCTTGTTTAATTTTCCTAACTCAATTGTGCTTAAAAAACCTCAATGAGAAGTACTTATGTAGAAAGGTATATTTTTATTAGTGTCATGTGTAGGTTAGGCTCTTGTTTGAAGTGTAATTGTAGTTGGTTGGTAGTGATTAGCTTATATTTGTTACATCACCTCATTATGATAGGATTATTTTATGTTTTCTCTCTCCCTTTTCATCCAAATAAGTTAGTAAAATAGGTGACGAGCTCAAATAGATATATCAAGGGAGATAGCCCTTCAATCTAGAGGTTTACCCATGTTGTAGATAACCCATAGGTCTAGTGTTAATCCCATTGTTCCACTCAATTTAGAGCAGTTTTGAACTACCTCTCCAAGGGTGAAAAATGGAGTGATAATAGTTATATCATGCCTAGTGGAGCTAAGGTCCAAAGAGTAGAAGAATTTTAGGTGTGTTCTTCTACCTATCAACCTTTGGAATCATTTAAAAAACACCAATGGGGACTCTAAAAGTAATTAGTTGGTTTTAGCAGCCCACGTACTTATTGTTAAATTTATTTGATAATATCATGTGTTTTGTTTTGACTTATGAAGTTGAGATAGTTGGGTATGATGATAACTATTATATACCTCCTTATTAGCCTTTTCATGACCCCAACTATCTACCTCAATAGCCATATCAAGCTTGTTACCCTCCTTATGAGTCATATCATCCCTATGGTTAGTTGTTTCTCCGTATATATGACCATGATGTTGTTGAGCATCCCTTTATTGAAAAGTATAAGGAAGGCTATGAAAAAGGCTATGAGGAAGGCTATAAAGAAAATGAAATTATTTTTAAATAATATGTACCTTACTATCAACCTCAACATGACTCCTACTAGCCCTATGATCCATATCAATCTCACCTTGATCCCTATCAGCCTTATCATGAGTCATATTAGTCCTATGGTTATCCTACATTCTCCTCATATATATTATAATTACACACCTCAGTAGCATTACAATGACTTGCAATAGTCAAACTCTTCTTTTCCTACTTTAATTACATTTATTGAAGAGCCTCAAGAGGTTGAAGATCAATTTTTATTTATTAAAGAGCCTCAAGAAGGCTATGAGGAAAGTGAATTTCTTGTTGAAGAAGATGTCTCTCCCATTTCCCAAATCAAATTATCATCTCACTAAGAGTTCATTCAATAAAAATCCATCCCCAAACTCATTCTTGATCTAACCACCACACCTCATACTCCCTCTCCAACCCATAAACCTATTCATCATCCTCCCACCATCTCCCTCATTAAAGAAGAACCTATACTATGGGAATCAAGTGAAGAGGATCAAGCTATAGTTGTAGCTAAATAAGATGAATCAAGTGTCTATGATGAAGAGTTCACTATAGGTAACCCTCTTAGTTAAGATAAACACAAATAAGTCTTCTGGAGTAAAGAAAGAGATGCTCTAGATCAGTTTTTAGCTACCAATGAAGATGTTGACCAAGACATAGAAGAGAACACATTGGAGAGGAATATCGCATTGGCTAAGCTAGTTTAATATCATGAGCATGATCAATAGATTGGTTTTGAAAAACCAATAGATAAAAAATTTGTTTCTAACTCCATAGACCAAGATGATATGTCACATAATTTCAAGGAGATATGTGATGATTTTGAAGCTTTTCAAAAGCCTACACCCCTACTGGTCAGTTTGAAGAAGTTCTTGGAGATGGATTTGATGGTGTCTTTCAAGAAGAAGATCTTATGCCATCCAATATTTTCAAAGTTGTAGCTAGCCTTGAATTTGAATACTCTCTAATTAAACAATTTAGGGTTGACAAAGTACATAATGGCCAAGAAAATGAACTTGAAAAAACTACCTTAAAACCTCATGACTACATAAAAAGACATGGAATTATTGATAACCCTATGGTTCTTAAAGAGAAAGAATACAAAGCTGATTGGTATAACTATAAAAAACTAATTCAAGATATTAAAGGCCTTTGAAAAGGTATATTGCCTATTGAATATCATGTTCATAAGGAGATTGTTTAAAATGTCCCCATTAAGGACAATGATGAATATTGGAGTGAGTATGCAAAGCTCCTTGAAGAGCTTCATGAGCTCACAGCTGGTAATAAGTTTGATATCATTCAAATGTCATGAAGGTCAAATATGCATGCTTAGATGAAACACCATTGGATAAATTTGTAGCTAAGAAGCATCATGAAAGGATTTTTGAAGTACGAGATGAGTTTACCTTCATAGGTGACATGTTTTTAGTTTCCACTATTTCATTTGAAAACATGCCAAGAAGATTGACAATCATGAAGGGGATGAAGACATCAAGAACAAGGCTCAAGATAAAAATTGTTTCATTCCCTCTTTCATCTCATGGAATAAGAGATTGTACAAGATTTCCCATTGATCCATGAGGAAGAATTTTTTTTCAGGTTAGTTGTATGTTGTTTAGTTTGCTTATGTTGTTGTTGTGTTCCCTAAGTTCCTGATAGCACATGTGTGAGTCTTGTTGATTTTCTTTATGTGTGTTTCTTTTATTTTGTATGTTTTTAAGGTTAAAAAATATTGTTTTGTCATGATCAAAGTCTAGTCAAGTCTGAAATTGATTTCAAGAGACTCCATTGCCTAATCGAAGGACAAGACTACTAGTATTTTAGCATTGTAGGCATGTTATCCATGTGAATCACCAATAATGCTAACAAAATTTTGACCTCAAGTCAAAACTGGTCATCCCCTCTAAATTCAAACTTTCATATAATTGTCAATTAGTCTTGTCATGCCTTATATGGTCCCTAAAATTCTTCATAAAACCTTATTAGCATTATTTAAGTTAGTTTAGAGAATTTAAGGTAATGTCTTGTTTTGGTCACATAGTGGTCTAGACATGTCATGGAGAGATAAAGCTTGGTCAAGTGGTGTAATAGGTGATTAGGAGTATATCAAAGTCATTTTATGTATTAGTCATCTTCTAATAACATTTCATGATGTTTTGGAGACTTTAAGGTTCATTTGTAAGCTTGAAGGTGGTGAAAATGTAATTTTTGGATAAAATTCATGTGTGTCAAAGTTCCCTAAGTGGTAAATTCATACAAGACACTACCTAAAGAGATCGAAGGATTTACACAACTACCACATTATTAGAAAGTCAAAACAAGGTCATAATCTTGAGTTTTAATGCCAACTTGAGGAGTTAAGAGACTTGTATGGACTTATTGAAGTCACTTACAGGTGAAAAGAGTTTCATAATGTCCTTTGAGCTTACATAGGTCAAAAATAAGCATGGGAATAAGTTTGAATTCTAACATTCATAAAAAACTCTCTCTCTCTCTCTTTTATCACTCCATTCATAAGCTCTTGGAGGCCTTTTTTAGATGCATGGTATAGGTTATATATGTATATTTGGGGGCTGATATTTTATCCAAAGTTTGGGATCCTCATGGGATTCTAATTTTTGGTATTTTTCATTAAATTTAGCTCTTATCTTTCTGAACAATCACTAAGGAGCTAAATTTATTTTTCAAGGCTTAAATCCCCATAGGTTGAGTTTTGTGCAACTCGATTATAAGTGTGAACTCTTTAGATGCATGAAACCAATTGGAGTGAGTTATTAGAGGTTTTTATATGCATCATACACTTTCATTCACTATGTTTGCATGTGTAGATGATCTTTTGTCAATAAAATCTTCTCTTCTGCATAGTATACAAGTGACTATCAATATTCTATGTTTTAGAGTTATCCATGTGGTCTAATACATATAATTGATTCTTTATGATCTTATAACATCCTAAAACTTCATTCATGCCCCTATGATTAGCTAGACATTCCATACTATTGTTAAAATGGTCACTTATTCACTCACCTTATGGATTGTGTTCTGGTGTGTTTGCATAAAAGGTTGATTTGAGAGGGTTTGAATATGCATTTAAATATAAATTAAAAGTTGTGAATTCATGTTTAATATGTTGATGCATTGTAATGAATGGTATCTAAGGCCTAGAAAGTATAGTTACACTTTTTAAATCTTCAAAAATAAGGTTACAAACCTATAGGTCTACAACTTCAAGAGAAATACAATGGTGATAATGTTAAAGTTGTATACTTATGCATGAAAACATGGTGATGTTTCAAGTTGAAATAATACACACACTAATAAGTATTTTCAAAGCCCCTAAATCCAAGTGGTGGCTAAATGACAAGGTAATAGTCTAAAACGCACCTATAGGACTGTGTGTGTGGGCAGTGAATACAAAGTTTGTAGATGACTTGAAAAGAATAATAGACTTGAGGATAGTGAGAGTGAGATCTTGAATACTAACCAAACTAATATGTCAGAATGGAATTGAGAAAGGCCAAACCCTTAATTACATGCTTAGACCTTTTAGATAGTCATCTACAACCAGCTATATAGGAATTTGTCTTAGACATTGATTGATGAATTTTTGAGTTTCAAGGCATTGGGGGAAGTTATAAATCATAAATAAAATGATATATATTTTATGAGATTCAATGAGTGATAAGAGAAGGCCATGAATCTCTAAGACATAGTCAGAACTCTAAAAATGACACCTATAACCACCTAAAAGAGGGGTCAGAGCTTACAGTCAAGAGTATGGGAATTTAGGGATAGAGATATATACTGCCTTGGTCAAATGAAGATCAGAAGAAGGTATGCCCAATGTGATTAAGTAAAACATAGTTCAAGACTCTACCTATTCAGTCTAGGCCATGTCACTAGCCTACTGATTCTTGAGAAGTTTTGTTGTTTAGAGAGATCTAAATAGGTCTATAGGAGACCTGATCTAAAACAATATGTTTGAAGGTAATTTATATATCAAGAACATAGTTCCATCATAGCTTCAGACTAAGGCAACATGTTGACAAACCCTATTCAGTTATACACATGCCTAAGTGTATGCACAAACCTATTGGGTAGCTAATTTATAAGTAGTTAGTCAAAGTTAGGATGAGATTTAGAGACCCCAAGAAGATGTTGAATGGTATCCATAGACTTTTCATGAGGTTCTAAAACCTGACTAGTTAATGAAACAAGTGAACATAGTCAATTAGGGTATTATAAGCAAGTTGGCTTAATAATCCTAGGTTTGAATAATGAGATGGAAAGAGACTAATGAAAGGAAATGGTGAATATGAACATTGGAATAAGTAGAGGAGGGTGTCATGGAACCATGTAATTCATTTTAAATTCAAGATAAAATTAGGAGTTCTCTCATAGACCTTAATTTGCTCGCATCCCTCATAGAATGCCTAGTAGCATCTTGAGATGCTATATTCTTTTGCTTGATATGGTTAAAAGGTGTTTCATGGGATCTTGGGATCATAGGGGAAGTTAGATACCCTAGTTTACTTGAATTTTGTGGAATTGGTTGGAGGATTCATGCCCTAAGCTATATGAACAATCGTTAAGAACTTGAAACACTTTCAAGCTACCTAGGAGAGCCAAACAGACTTGATGAGAAAGAAATGAAATTATATGCCTTGAAATGGATTATAAAAACTTTAAAATGACCTAAATAATGTTAAAAACTCTCTTGAGAATCACCTAATTCCATTAGATTGTACTTTTAGGTAAAGGACTATACAAAACAAGTCAAAAAGGGGTGTTTTATGTTATTTAGGAAGTCTATATAAGGTGTTAGAGATCTAAATTTGATATGGAGAATGTGTATGAGGCCATATAATTGAATCACATGGTTATTTTTTGTTTTTCATGTGTGGGGAGTCTGTAGATTCAATTTTGAATCTCTTGGTAGGGAGGCCTAATTAGGAGAGATAAATAATAAAAAGGATATCTCCACTAACTTTAAGAACCTAAAATTGAACATGGAGCTATAAGAACATACTAGGTCCTATAATATGCATCCATATTCTTAGTACCATCTATATAACTCTCTACACAAGGAGGTTTTCATTACTTTAGGGATATAATGAATGAAGCATAATTGGAGCATTTGGTAGAGAATGAATTTTTGGGGCTAGTTTGAGATGTCAAATTGTATTTTTGAAAGTTTGATATGATTTTAATAGACCATTCATGAATATAGGATGAAATGAAGAATAAGAATTCATGTTTTGACACTTGTGTGTAAAATCAGCCTACAGAGATGAAGAGTCTTCTAGAAACATAGAAAGAAAAGGAAGTGATGTGTCAAAGAGAACCTAAAGGATTAGTTGAGAGGTGTTAAGAGTATATCAAAGATGTAAGAAAACCTGATCTAACCATAAATCATTCCACTTGTATTTCAACATGGCAAGACAAAGGGTAGTTTTGGAGGGTTAGTTAAGGTGTCAAGAAAGCAATATAACTCATATGCCACTTGGAGTAAGGAACCATCTTTAGAAGATCCACACATGACATTTTGGACCTATTGAGGAAGTTTCATAACTCCTCTCTTGTTTTTAACTCATGAGACACTTTTCATCTCTCTCTCATATGCCCTTCTCTTTTTCTCTCTCATTTGTGCTATATATTGAGCCTTAATTGCCTATGTTTGTATCCTCCACTTGGGTAAGGAGAATTCCTACCTATTTTCATCCTTTGATCAATGAATAATAACCTAGTTTACCTTCTACATGGAATATTTTAATGTGTATGTTAGACTAGTTGATCTTGCTAAGTGATAGATTCACTTCCTTGGCATGTTGTCCTTGTTTGCATTCATATTCAATTTTGAAAGTCTTTTTTAGATATATTGAATTTTTTAAATGAAGTGTGTATAGTTTTAATGAGTTTTCTACTCACTTTTGTTATGTCATGGCTTCTTCTTTATTCTTTGTAGACCAAGTTTACTTCACAAACCTCCATGAGAAGTATTTATGTAGAAAGGCATATTTGTATTAATGTCATGTGGAGGTTAGTTTAAAATAAATATTAGTTGTTTGGTAGTGATCAATTTACATTTTATGCATCACCTCATTAGGATAGGTTTCTTTATATTTTCATTCTCCCTTTTCATCCAAACAAGTTAGTAGCATAGGTGATAAGCTCAAATAGATATATCAAGGGAGCTATCCCTTCAATATAGAGGTTTACCCCTACTATAGATAACTCAAAAGTCTAGGGGTAATCTCATTGTTCCACTCAATTTGGAGTAGGATTGAAGTACCTCTCCAAGGGTGAAAAATTGAGTGATAACAATGACATTTATCAAAAATTTGGGATATAAACTATATAATAGCTTGAGATATTTAGGTTGTGGAATTTTTTTTATAGCTTTGAGTTTTATGGGATCAAACTCTATGGCTCTTATTAATACAATGAAACCTAATATTTTTCTAATATGACCCTAAAAACACTCTTTTTGGGATTAAATCATACTTTATACTCATTTAACCTTTAGAAATATCCTACATAGGCTGATCTGCCCTAGTTTTTTACTTAGCCAATATGTTAGCAACATAATATCCCATGATGTCATGGAGTGTGTCATGCAAGATGAAAACCATGGCTCATTTATATGTTTTTCCTACATTATTTAGTCTAAATCCCATGACTTTATATCAAAATTTACCCAAAGTTGATTAATTTTGTCTTTTGATACTCTGTAGGCGTTGATTTATTTATAACCTTAAAAAATGTCCATTAGAGATAACATCTCATGTCTTGTGGTAGAATTTACTATTGTTTCAATGTTTGGGAGTGGAAATTAATCTTTAGGACAAGCCTTATTGATATCCAAAAAGTATACACACACTTTTATTCCTAGACTTTTCACTTGCTAGTACTATATTGGAGATCCATTATAAGTAGTCAATGGGCATGATTAAACCAACTTTAATTGATTCTATAATTCCTCTTTAACAAGTAATGCCACTTTGGGATGCCTTTTTCAAAGTTTTTTATTTACTAATTTTTCATCTACATGAACTATTGGGTGATGTACCAAAATTGAGGTGTCTAATTCTAGATGTATGCATATGACGAAGTGAAAACATCTATAAATTATATCAAAAGGTTGATGAGGATTTCTCATTATTCATTACCAAGCATAGTTATCAATTTAATGATTTTTTAATTTTCTTTTGTATCAATTTTTACATCATGATTTATTTTATCAACAAATTAGAAACTTCTTGTAATTGTGTTGGTTCTCAAGGAATGTTGAATTCCTCATCTATTAGTTCCTTAGAGAGGTTTTCATTAATAGACTTGTATTTATTTATTTTGATTTTTTACTCTGATAGCACCTCACGAATATTTTCACTAATGGACTTGGAGTTTTTAATTTTTTATATTTTTGACTTTTTAATTATTTTATACTAAAGATCTCCTATTGTTCCCAAAATTATTTTTAAGTATGCAATTTGATCTCAAATCCCTTTTTGTCTTCTCTCAATGGAATATTATCTCTAATTCCATGAACTTTTTATGTTCCTCATTGTTTCAGAAACAATCAAGTGGTATTAGATTTTTTTGGTCCCAATCTATAAGTTCAAGATATTTGAGTTCAAGGGTGAGGATGGTTGTGTCATCAAAGAGGTACGTGTATATAAAGAATTTTTCTCATCTATGATTATAACTCATTTCATCATTAGAAGAGGACTTATCAAACATAAAGGTAAAGTCATTGATCTAATCATATGGGTATCCATTAGGAGGTTTATATCAAATTCCATAATATTCCTTAGTTTATTGAGAAACTATAGGTTTCACAATGCCTTATTCATCATGACCAATACCTTTGCATTTAATAGTTCATAATATTTCACATGATGGCCTTAGCTATGATGTACTCATTTTTTTGAAAATAGGTTTCAATTTCATCATTAAATAGCCATGAGTCATTTTATCTCTCAATATGTTCATCTAAAATAAATCATCCTTTAACAAAAGAAGTTTTACCATATTGATGCAATATTTGTGATTTTTTCATATGATGAGGTCTTCCATGGTTATTTTGAGACATATGTAGTTTCCATATATAAAAGGAATCCTAAATTTCATACTCTTGTACCTTTATCAATGATTTAACCTTCAATTTTAAGAAAGTGAATTTGGATGTGGGTGGTTGGTTTTCAGATGTGGAAGGTGAATCTTGGGATGCCAATGGTAGATCATCTAGATGGAAACAGTTTTAAATCTTTTATGATTCTATTATTTTGGATTCACAGTGATTTATATAATAGGTATTAATTTTGTTTTTTATATCATCTTTCCAATAATTTTCAATATTGGAAGGGTTGGGAATCACCAAGAATAGTAACTTCCATATGAAGATGGGGTAATTTAATGTGTTGGTGAAGTTTTGATGAAATGAAATTCATTTCATGAATCCATGGTCAACCAAGAGGATGTTATATGGAATGTAAATATCAATAATAAAAAATAAGGTTTGATGTATAAGAGGCCCCACCATAATTGGAAATTGTATAGTAGCATATGATTGCAATTTTGTATTGTCATAAGCCTTTATGGTGATGTTATTAGGCTCTAATAATACTAATGTATAACACATATGTTTAATAAAGGTTAAAGTACATATATTTAAACTAGACCCATTGTCTATAAGCATCATTTTTACTTTACGTTTGGAATTATAACTTTGATATAAAAGGGTAATTATGGGATGGAACCATAGGGAAGATTTAATTTTGTTCAAACATGACTTGGTGGCTTGAGGAAAAATGTCATATAAGTTCTTGAAATTTTAATGTGTCGATATCCTTTTAGTAATATTGACTCCTATAAGGATTTTTACAATATATATTTGTAATTGGTGGATGTTTTGAGGAGGTCCAAAATGGATATTTGGGTTGGTGTCTTGTCCAGGTACTCTATGATAATATATGTATGTTCAAAAGTGGGTAGATTAAACCTTAGGATAATTATTTTGTGCAACTACTAGTGACTATGTAATCTTGGTATTTGATTTTGATGGTAGTGATGTGATTATCCATATGTTGGACATGATTGAATACAAGATCAACTAGATGGTTGGAATTTTTGGAGTTGATATTATTTTCTTTGTTTTAACCTTGATTTGGTTGAGACTAAGGTTGGGCATGCTTTGAAAATAGATCTTGGCATATCCCTACTTTTTTATTTTTGGATGTAGACACATTATCTTCTATTTCTATGTCTCCTCGATCAATCAAGTCTCAAACATTTTTTTCAATGTCATGCATCTATCAGTAGAGTGACCCTTAATATTATGGAATTCATAATTCTTATGTTTTTTTTATCATGTTATTTTGGTCACGCTTTCATCAAATTATTTTTTCTATTGGAACACTATCATGTTGGTAGTAACCAACTTATGGAAAAGTGACTCAAGAGACTCTCTCAAAGGAGGTTCTATGTTTGGTCTCTTGCTTTAGTTAACCTTTAGGTATTCTTAGGTTAAGGGTGGGTTGAATATTTTAAACATGTTTGGAATCAATTATCCCATCACCTATGACATTTTGATTATTGCTAAAGAATTTGGGCTTGTCAATTTGGGATTGACCTTGGTTATCCTTAAGGAAAAATCTTATTAAGTCCTTAACTTATGAGTGCACATTCAATTTGAACTCCATTTTTCATTATTTCATGAGTTCACATAATATACTTGGAGGTGGAAGGCCATCTCTATATTTAGATTAAATGTGAAAATCATAATGATTTGTTTCTTGAGGATTGACCATAGGAACCTACTAGCTAAGCGATAACATATTTGAAAGAATTGTGAGAAAATTTCTCCATTTATTTTCTTCACATTTCTCAAGTCAAGCATGGTTATTTCATGTTCTAAATTGTATGAAAAGTGTTTTATAAATATCTTAGAGAGATATACACATTTTTTAATTGAACCTTTTGGTAGATGTATTAACCATTCTAAAGCTTGACCACCTAAACTCCTTGGTAAAATTCTAAGTATATAGTTATCACCTTTCCATTCTCTATTATAATTGTTTAATGTGTTCTCTATAGTCACCTTTATGTTTTTAAACTTAGGAGGTTTCAAGTGATAAGGAAAAGGTAGTCTCATGCATCAAAATTTCATGAAAAATATTTGTACAAGTAAAACAAGAGCTTGTAATAGAAAATTGAAATAAACTAAATCATATTCTAATTCAATAATGTAACTCCAATAAGAGAAAAATAGGAAAAGAGAAACACTTTCACTTATCAATGAAGATTATCCGTTTGATGTGTAGACTTTCTCCTTTTGATTTTTTAAATGTGGTCACTTCAAATGAAATATTTATGCAAGGTGATTCCAATAGTGTAACATGAGTGATTAATATATTTTGATTACAAGTAGATGATAAGTTTGATAGCTCAATATTTGGTCCTCAAGATGGAGTAAGGATTATCAATTTATATATTTATTAGATGAGGAATGGATGGCCATATTTAATCAAGAATTATTAAATAATTATGAATTCAAATTGTGGATTTTAAGTCTAGGGGTCAAATGCATTGAATGAGGAAGTTGAAAAGTTATGAATTTACTTGAATGTTTTTATGAGAGTTGAAATATTATATGAATTAGTCAAGGTGTTTGGATGAATAAAAATTTAGTTTAATTTGTAAATGATTTTGTTGGATGACTCAACACTTGTTTGAGAGAATTGGAGAAATGGTTGAATGACTCAATATTTTAGTTGAGAAAACCGAGGAGGTGGTTTTCAACTTATAATTTAGAATTTTAGTAAATCTTATTTATCTAATTGTGTTCATTATTTAATTAGTTTTATTTAATTATTTATGTGAATGACTTATTTAATTATTTAGGTCTCTCAAGAAAAGTATTACAATTTGTATTTTTTGTATGACATGGTTCAAGGTTTTTAATATTTTTGGCCCCAAAGATAGTTTAAATGTAATTTCACTAAGGGCCTTATTTTTTTGATTATAAAATCATTTTATAATTATAGTTGATCTAACCAAGTCCTATTTAAAAATAACTATTTTTTTAATTTAAATCTTTCACTATAAATGTTCAATCCTTAACCAATCTCCAAAACCACTTGTTTAATTTGAATAATACCCTAAAATACTTAGATGTATAAAGGTTAGTTTTAATCCACAAGATATTGTTAAGGGATCTCATTTTCTTCAAATTTAAGTGGATCCCTACCCTCTTTTAAATGACGCATAATTATTAGAAAGCTATAGGCTTGATTATCATTTATTCACTAGGTATTGTACTTTATTTTATAGATTTATAAAAAATATATTTATAAATGATTAATAGTTTATTAATTCACGGATATATATATATTTGATTGTGCATTATGTAATTTATCTATGATACCTTAATATTTTTGCATGCACATTGAGCTTAGGAGCTGGTGGGGGGTTTTAAGGAATACTCACTCCTTGTAGGGAGACTACAACTTTCTGAGCTCAAGATCTCCTTTGCAATGTATTATATGTAGATCATAATATGTCATCATGTAATGCTAAATTTTTATATTGGAAGAAAACTTCATGGTATGTGAACCTATAATGTCAAATTTTGAATCCTCGACTTGAATCATATAATTAGAAACACATGGATCACATGGATATTGAATTTATGAAATATTTTGATCACATTTGCTTTAGAAATAACTGAATAAATAATTTTTAAAAGTTTTTAAATGTTTTTTAAAGGATTTAAGGATGGAAAACATGAAAAAACACAATGAATTCATCTTTATAGAAAGTAATTTTTCACAATGAACCTATCATTATGTAATGAATTCAACTTTAAAGAAAGTAATTTTGCATAGTGAACCTATAATTATGGATAAGAGTGTAACAAATAGCATAAAAATAATTACACATATAAAAAAGAATAATTATTTTCACTATAAATTTAGTATTTAGACACCTCAAAAAAATTAAAAATTTATCTTTGACTAAGGAAGATTTAAATTACCCATTACAATAAATTGCTTCAAATAGTTTGAACATTTATACAACAAAAATAAGTCATATAGTCAATGCCTACAGTTTGGAATGATAAATATAAAATAGTTCAGTGCATAAAGTTGGGGGACAAAAAGGGGCTTACCCATTGACATATTTTTCTTGAAAATTGAAAAATCTCAACTTCTATAAATTATTTAAGATGGCTACACTCAAAATTTGAAGATGGTATAAAAACATAAATTGTATCATTTTGAGTAAGTTTTCAAAACATTTTAAAAAAATGGTTAAGTATAAGTAGGTCAAACATCTAAAATTTAAAGAGGATCTCTTGTTTTTTATGAAAATAGAATAGATAGTCATCCATAAGACAACATTTTTATATAAAAGTTTAGTCCTTTTTAAGACCCTTTTGTGGAAATTTAGATGACCTATATTTTATTAGAAAAATTAATAAATATATATTTTTATTTAATTTTACAAGTAAATAGATCTTGAAAATGAACAAATAGATACATGGTCATATGACCTCCATAACTATCTAAAAAAAATGAAAATTAGTTGGTTTTTAATGCATATAGAATTAGGCCTAAATTGTGACCATATAATTTTTTTTAATTTGGATCAATGAAAGATAAAAATGATTAAATATATATAGGCATGTATATTTGTTGCATGTAGTGACCTAAAAAACCATTTTTAAAAATCAACATAGATAAAAACCTTAAAATAGTCCAAAAATTTAAAAAAATCATATAAGTAGAAAGGAGAGAGCATGATCATTATCTTGGTAATAATTTTATGAATTAGATCATTTAAATTCATAGTGTATTTGGTGATAGAAGTTATTTTTTCCTCAAAACTCTCAGATTTGGTTGTGTGTTGATAAGTCCAAGCCTTTGGCTCAGGAATCCAAGCCATTTTCAAGCCAAAAGGCTTAGTTTTTTAATTCAAAATAAATATATTGCATATGCGCTATAAATCATGCATGTTATGTTATTATTGCACAAAAATAAATAAGGATATATTTATATGTGTTTATGCTTATGTTTATATCTATTCACATTTATAATTTTATAGTTTTATTTGAAGTGGAGTGTATCAATATATACACTAGCAAAAAAGGGACATAATTGATATAGTGATGCAATTTTGGTGCATTTACACCCATGAACATAATTTTGATTACATATAATATGATTTATGTTCAACTAGGCCAGTTTCATTAAAAATTTAATGAAAGATTCAATTGTTTTAATGGTGGAATCAATTCTAGGGCCAATTTAGACCCTTAATCAATTAGGGGAAAAGATTCAATTGTTTGAATGAAAGATTAATTTGTTTCAATGTAATTTGAGCCTTAGTAGGCTCCAATTTCATCAGAGAATGAATAAAATAGTCATTTTGTTCAATGATATGTATAGGTTTGACATGTATAGGATGTGGTTTGAGGCTCTATAAAATCCAATGTCATCATGTAATAAATGAAGTAGTTGATTGGTTCAATTGTGGAGGTAATTAGGGTCAATACAATCCCATTGAACCTAATTAAAAATATATAATGTGATTTGAGGCTAAATTATCTTTGAATTCATCATAGATTGAGCTAATTAATGAAAGGTGCAATTAGTGACACAATTATATAAAAAATGAGCCACATTCAAATGTAGTTTGAATCATATATGATGTGTTTTTGAGTGAAATTGAATCTAATGTCATCATATAATGAACCAAATAGTTGATTCATTTAATCACAGAGATAATTGAGGCCAATTTGAGCTCCTTCAACCTATTTTCAAGAGTAGGATGTGATTTGGGGATAAATTAGCTTTCATTATGTAAATAATTGATCTAATTAGTCAATTGGTGTAATTACAGACATGGTTTGGGCCAAATTGAGCCTTTTGGACCTAAATTATGGGTTAAATATTAGGGTGAAGGGTTTAGGGAACTACAATTAGTCGATGTAGGTTGGTCAAATTTGAGCCTAATGAACCTAATTTTGATTATATAAGATGTAATTTTAGGTTTAATTAACCCTAATATCAAACAAAATAAAGAAAATAGTGCATCAATTAAATCACAAACCAAATTGGGGATAATTTGAGCCCAGGTTCAACCTAACTACAAGTGAAGGATGTGCTTTGGGGATAAATTAGTCATGAATTGATCTAATTAGTCAATTGGTGCAATTAAAGATGTGATTTGGGCCAAATTGAGCCTCATGAACCTAAATTATGTCTTAATCCATTATATAGATTAAATATATGGCTTAATCACCCCTTTAATTATATCATAAATGCAAATACAGAGGTAGTTGGGGCCAATATGAACCCATTGAAACTAAATGCAAGTATGGGATGTGATTTGGGGCTAGAAATTATCTCATATTTCCTCATGCATATTAAACCAATTAGTCAATTGTTACAATTAGTGATGTAATTTGGATGAAATTCAACCTCATTAATCTTATTTTGACTATATAAGATGTATTTTTGGGGTCAATCGACCCCATTATCATAATACCCTAAACCAAATATAGTCCACTTATTCAATCATGAAGGAAAATGGGGCCAATTTGAGCCCCTTCAACCTAACTACATAGTTGGGGATAAATTAGATCCAATTATGTCAAATGTTTCTCCAATTAGTTAATTGGTGTAATTAAAGATGTGACTTGAGTCATATTAAGCCATGTGAACCTAAATTATGGCTTAGGATTTATGGTTTAAGGTTTAGGGTTATAATTAGTTGATGAAATTGAACCCAATGAACCTAATATTGACTAGATATAAGATGTAATTTGGGGGTCAATTGACCCTAATATCATAACAAAAAAAAATCAAATAGTCCACCGATTCAATCATGAAGGAAATTAGGGCTAATTTGATTCCCTTCAACTTAGCTAGACAAGAGTATGATGTGATTTGGGGCTAATTTAGTCATGAATTGATCCAATTAGTCAATTGGTGAAATTATAAATATGATATGGTCCAAATTAAGATCATGAACCTAAATTGTGGCTCAATCCATTCTATTGGATGAAACAATGGTTGAATGAATCCTAGAATTGTATCATGTAAATGTAAATATAGAGGTGATTGTATAGGATTGCATGACATAATAATATTGCATAGTTTGGTTTGCATCACATAATAATATAACATAGGATTTCATCACATAATATTATCATATATCATAACAATATGATATATGGCTATATACACATAGTATATATTATGCATATGTGTTATTATTACAATAAATAAAAATTCTTTATCTAATGTTTATTTTAGGGTGTTTCAATATTTTTAACCCCACTTACATTCTCTATATATTCTTCCCTTTGAATGGTGAAGACAAAAAGAATAAAATTATTCTTTGGGACCCCACCACCAAAAGGAATTAAATTGTTCTTTGTCTATTCATGGGTGATAGTTCTCATTTAAGAAGAGGAAGCAGTTAAAGCACAAATCACCAAAAAAATTTCAAGAGTCAAGAGAAAAATAAAAGGTCTAAGTTAAATTTTTTTTATCAAGACAAGGTAAATAAATTATCCTTAATGAAATAAATGTTTTATATAATGATGAGTTGAATAACGATGATGAATGTTTACCTAATAATCCAAATTATGTTACAAGTCCACATTCAAAGTATATAGTTTTTATTTCATTGATGATGAATATATGCATTATGATTTACCCTATAACAATGAATAAAATTTAATGGAAACACATAATGATGAAAGAAATAATGAAAAAAATTCCATGAAAATACTAAACAATGAATAAATTAGTAGTGAACATAATGATTTTGAAACACCTAATCAACAAATTCCACCACTAACAACACCTCCACGGATTGTGCATAGAAAAGGCAAATACTTAATTGAAGTTGATGATATTATTTTAAAACCAATGCTTATCAAAATGTCTGACCTCCATTCAAGAAGAATGGCTTAAAATGTTTGGGACAGTTTCCTTGATAAATCAGATTTTGATTGTAAAAAATGTCAATTATTTATTTTGTTGATAAAATTGATTAAGATGAGACCTAAAATATACACCCTAGGACTAAGGACATCTAACATGGATGATGAAAATAATAATATTTTTGAAAATATGATTGATGCATATCATATTGTAGGCCCAAAATCATGTAACAAATATTGTAATGCTACTCAGCATATAATTACAACTTGTGTAGTAACTAGTCAAATAGGGAAAACACTTTGATTTCAAAAAACTAGCCAAACATTGAACATAAATAGAAAAACATTAATGAAAGTGACTAAAAGATTCCAAATACTTAATGATGTCAATACCATTGAACTCTGTGAATTATTTGTTAGACTTACATGAAAGGACAAAGCTATATATGATGCTCTCAAATATTTACTTGTATAATTTTAGAAAGACAATACAAGAGGTTCATGCAATATAAGAGATGCAGTGAAAATAAGAGCTCATTCTCGTAACCATGAAATACATCAAAAACATTTATTGGATATGATCTAAATGAAATTGTACTCTAATTTTTGGAAAAATATCCATAACTTTCTATTAGTCAAACATATTTTGAGATTGTTAAACCATTTTATGTAAAAATAAATCACACACACACTTGTTGTTGTAGGCAACATGTTAAATTTTTAATGCATTATGATGTTTTTCACCATATATATTGTACTTTACATACTAACAAAATTTTAAAATAATGTGGCATAAAAGTTTCACAAAATTAGATAGATAATTTATTCAAACATTTTTTGTGAAAGACTAGATGGACAGTTCTTTTATAACAAATCATGTTTGGATGGAAATTATAAAATTTGTTGTATATTGCCAAAATTAAAAAATTATGTCTATGAGGAGATTAAAAGTAAAATTGGATAGGAATTAGTTAGTTTGATAAAATAAAAATATGTGACTTATCAATTAAAATATGGTAAAGAATATAAAATGTGTGAGCTTGTTAGAAAACATATACATGTTTCAAAATTTATGGTCAAATTCAGAGAGGAAATAGTTTATGAGTATTTAAAGCACACACATAGGATTCGATGGTTGGATGAACATTTCAAGATAAGTAAGGGCACATTCCCACTTGGGTCTATTATTTCAATAGTCTACTTTTTTTATAATAGACATACAAATCATAAATTAAAGTTTAGTCATAATATTACAACTCAACATAGGTTACCATATCCATGCATGGACCCGATAATACAAAACAAGATCAAACAATATTAAAGGAGTTCAATTTCTATTCAATGATGATAGATCGCATAGTATAGAGTACATAAAAGGTTTTTTTGATATGTTCTATGGATAATTGACTAAGAGAAACATTACTTTCTATCAGTATTATATTTGATCAGATAATTACACATCACAATTCATGAATATATAAATGTTTTATTGGTTAATCAGGATGCATGTTACCACTAGTATAGAACATATTTGGAGTTTCATTGAGGTTGGCCATGGAAAAGGGGAGAATGATGGTGTTGGATCATGTGTAAAAGGATTTTTTATAAGAGAGGAAATGAAGTTTGAATATCATGTTATTTTGATTAATGCAACAACCATTATTGAATGGTGTAATGATAAAATGGGCCATGGTTCTCAATAAAAATATATTTTACATAGTTATTTATTATTGATTGAGGAATAACACTTGTAAAAGTATGAGGATTTTATGAATGTAATAAGATCAAGTGAGCTCCACTCATTTCATAACTCAAGTATAGGTTCTTGACTATTCATACGAGACACTTGGAATGTTTCTATTCTACATGCATGGACTCTATTTTAAATAAGTGTGATTCATAAGAGTGGGTGGATGAATGGAGCTATAGGCATCTAATTCTAATTAACACATATCAGTTTCCATTAGAATTACAACTTAAAGATATGATAGAGTCACCTAACGTTGACCAAGTATCTGATCTAGTCCAACCAAGTAGAAGATCAATCATTATGTACTATTTATTCTCATTATATATCTTGAAAATGTCATTAAAATTTTATTTTTTGTGATATGGGGCATGTTTTTAGAGTTATTATTTATAAGGAAAATGAAGATTATCAACTTTCCTAGTCATATATGGAGAAAACATTGAGTATCCCACTACATCTATGGTAGTCACTAGAACTTGGCTTTGATGATATCATGTAAAAAATTCAAATGTATGGGTTTTTGAAGACTTTGAAACACATAGGAAGATACTACACTATTTAAATGTGGTTCTTACAATAAATATTCAATTGGTTAAATATCAAGGGAGGCCATTAAACAGGAAACTATGGAAAGTTTGTGAGTTAGACCATGATCCTATTTTTGCTACTATAAAGATTAGAGCATCTCCTAGTGGTTCATTGGATTGAAATTCCAAGGTATACTGACTTCTTAAATTTAGATGTATTTAATTTTTCTAAATTTAATTGATTTTTAAAGTAGTACATTTAATTTTTTTAATTACTTATTATTTATTTTTTAGGTTAGTGGTGTTAAATAAGCTTTCACCTTCATATGATTGGCATTATTAGCAAAGAAATTCTTATTCTTGAAACTAAGAGAAGATTAATATATTTTTACTTAGTTATTACAGAAAGGGTGTTCTTAAGGATGGAATGGGTAGTTGTTCTCTTGATTAGGCATGATGGGATGCCAAAAACCTAGTCATGGATATTATCTGCCACCCTGAATGTGTTGGAAATGTCAGTTTTAAGCTATGAAGGACTAAAGTTAGAGTTTTATAATTGCATCTTCAACTTTTACAACATTTATTATTAGTGTTTCCATACTTCTCAACACTAGTGAAAACATGAATCCATGTGGATTTAGAGGTTATGGTCATGGGACCACATGTCATTTAATTATAAATACATGTTTGAAGTGATTTAATTACACTTATAATTCCTTAAGGTATAAATGCAAGTTTGAAGACAAGAACTTGTCTCTTCAATGCAAAAAAATTATATTTTAGGGTCTGTTATTGTAATTTGTGAAATAGATTCATCTATAGGTTCAATTAATGTGCTCTAGGGTGAAATTGTAGAGATTATACATGCACATGAGGGTTCTTTTAGTACATCCAAATGACTTACAGTTTCCATTTTATGCATGCCTGAAGTTAGTCTAAAAACAATATTTTATGGTATTGGGAAGGGCATTCTTGAGGTTAGAATGAGTGGTGGGTCTCCTAACTAGACATGATTAGAGGATAATAACATAGTCTTAAATGTTATATAACACCTTATACATGTTGTAAATGTCATTTTTGAGCCACAAAGCATTAGAGGTGGAGTTCTCCAATTGCAACTTCAACTTTGACAACATTTGTTGTTAGTGTTTTCACACACTTGAACACTAATGAAAACATGATTTAAGGTGGATTTAGACATCATGGTTATGGTAAAATGTGTTTTAATATTTTATAAACATGATTTAAGTGATGGAATTTCACTTTTAGCTCCTAAATGTAGAAATACTAGTTGGAGGGTAAGAACTTGTGTCTTCATTGCAAAAAAGTTACATTGAAGGACCTGTCATTGAATTTTGTACTACGTATTGATCTCCAAGATTTTTTAAATTTTATCTAGGTGAAATTATAGGTATTTGACATGTACATTATGGTTCTTAAAATTAATCAAAATGAATTATGTTTTTTATTTTCTTCATGCCTAAAGTTAGGCTAGAAACTACATTTGTCTTGTATTGGGAAGGGCATTCTTTAGGTTAGAATGGATGTGGGCCTCTCAAATAGGGATGATCATAGGCCAATAGCCTATCATTATATGTTATACACTACCCTATATGTGTTTTAAATTTTATTTTTGATCCATGAAGCACTAGAGGTGGAGTTCTCTAATTGTATCTTCAACTCTAACAACATTTATAGTTATTATTTCCATGCTCTTGAACAATAGTGAAAACACACTTCTAGGTGGATCTATACATTGTGGTCATGGCATCATGTGTCATTTTCCTATAATTTTTTTTTCAAATTTATATACTTGCACTTATAGGAATTGGAGGTAGAAATGTCAATTGGAGGATAAAACATTATCTCTTCAATGTAAAAAATTGTATTCACTGCAAATTGTGCCATAGATTCATATCAAAGTTTATATTGATGTGATATAGGGTGAAAATATATGGATTTGAAAAAAATATTATTATTTTTGTAGATCATATAAATCACTTATGGTTTTTTTATGCATGCTTGAAGTTCAGCAAAAAACCTATATTTTTCTTGTATTGGGAAAGGAATTCATGAGGCCGAAATGGGTGGTGGGTATCAAAATCGGGCATGATAATATGTCAAGAACCTGGTATTATACTTTATTTTACACCCTATATGTGTTTTAATTTATATTTTCAATCCATGAATCACCGGAAGTGAAGTTCTCCAACTGCATCTTCAATTTTAACAACATATGTTGTCAATATTTCCACACTCCTGAACAAAAGTGAAAACACGGTTCCGAGTGGATTTATATGTCTTGGTCATGGGATAAAATTTCATTTGAATATATATACATTTTAAAAGTTATGCATTTTAACCTATAGGTCCTATAGGTAGAAATGTCAGTTGGAAGACAAGAACTTGTCTCATCGTTGCAAAAAAAGTTATATTTGAGGACTCGTCACTGCAACTTGTGCCACAAATTCATCTCCAAGGTTAAATAAAAATGATATGGGGTTAAATTATAGGTATTAGACATGAATTTTTTGTTTTTTTGGTTCATATAAATTAATTATGGTTTTTATTTTATGCATGCCTGAAGTTAGGCTAAAAACTGCATTTCTCTTATTTTGGGAAGGGCATTCTTGAGTTGAAAATGAGTGGTGGGTCTCTAAAATAGACATGATAAAAGGAAAAAAAGATTGTCCTAGATGTTATATACCACCATAAATTTTTTTCAATTCTATTTTTTATCCACAAATCATTGGAGGTGGAGTTCTCCAACTACAGCTTCAACTTTGCAACATTTATTGTTAGTGTTTCCATGCTCTTGAATAGTAGTAAAAACACACTTCCAAGTGGATTTGGATGTTGAGGTCATGAAAAAAAATCTAATTTACATACATATAAGTTATAAAAGTGATGTATTTTCACCTGTATATCTTGGAGGAAGAAATAATAGTTGGAGGACAAGGACTTGTCTCTTCACTGTAAAAAAGTTGCCTTTCAGTACCGTTCACTGCAACTTGTGTAACAGATTCATCTTCAAGGTTACATCAACATAATATAGGATATAATTATAGGTATTAATCATGCAAATGATATTTATTACAATTAATCTAAATGACTTATGGTTTCTATTTTATGCATGCCTGAAGTTAGTCTAAAAAAATATTTTTCTTTTTTTGAAAAGGGCATTATTGAGTCTAGAATGGGTGGTGGGTCTCTTGATCAGGCTTGATTAGAGGCTAAGATCCCAGTATTTAACATTATCTACCACCTTATATGTGTTTAAAAATTCATTTTTGAGACACAAAGCATTGGAGGTGGAGTTCTTAAATTATAACTTTAACTTTAACAAGATCAGTTATCAATGTTTTTTTACTCCTGAACATCAGAACAAATATATGATGAGAAGTGAAGAAATGGATAAGTCAATTGAATTATATAAGGATAAAACATAGTTTATGAATTGAAACAAAAGATATATAACCATAAAAATATTCTAAAGACTTAGGAACATGAGAATTATAATTTTTTACTATTTCAAAGGGCTAAAGAAGAGTCTCCAAACAAAAATGCAAATCATATCCAAAGAGAGAACATCCCAAAGGAGGAAGTAGAAAATTAACCACTTCATCAAAAATAAACAAGTAAAATTTATAATTTCATCTATAATAAACTATTCAAGAGATGAGTATTCCATTATTTGTTTCAATTATACTTATAATAAAAATGTGGTGTGTCTATAAATTTAATGAGTACAAAATGTGAATGTCAAGTCCCAAATGATATTAAACCAGTGTAGTAAAGGTAACCACATTAGAATAGTGAAAAATGGTGTATTCCAATCATGAGAATCTCTTCATAGTAATATATGACTTTATCTCAAACATTGTACTCTTTTATCCCATATAGTTTTAATTATAACACATATTGAAAGATTGTAAGTTAGTATCAATAAATTACATGAAGGAAATATTGAAGATGATAATATCTAAATATTTCCATACAACCATAAAATTTAGTTTTACAATAATAATTGGATCCCAATTGTACATGGAAATATGATCACCACAAAATGTGAACATGTATGTATGTATGTATCCATAAAATCCATAAAGGCATATAAAATAATAAATAACATAATGTCAAATGAATGCCATATAGGTATAAAATTTCAATAATGCATACATTTATCATATAAGAATACAAAAAATTACATCATCTAACAATATAATATAATGTTGAGTAAAAGTATTATACGCATACAATGCCAAAATCACATACATTGACATATAGACATGTAAAAAAGTATATTATCTAAGACATCATATTCATTAAATAATCTCCCTCTCTTTGCCTTCCTCGAAGAAGACTCTCCCTGGGATGACCTGCTCATAGATGGATATTATTTAGATGCCTTGTATTCATTCAAGGTTTGATTATAGGTCCTTTTATGCCCATATCTCACTTGTAACTAAACATGTTCCAATACAAATAATATTATAAAATTCACATACTATACATGAAACCAAGTTGATGTAGGAGAATAAAGGAGAGATAGATATGTTTCAAGTGATATTAAATGTTTTAGGTGTTTTTTGGGTGTGTTAAATGGTTTTCCCTCCAAAATTATGCTGTGGAAATTTTCAAATTTGAGAATATATCTCATAAGCATGTAATAAGGCCTAAATGTGTCTAAGGGCCAAGATTGTGTATTTTTAATCTAAAATGGTTTTGGAGATCATATTCAATATGATCTCAAGTCAGTTAGGTGAGATTAAGGGTGGTTAGGATCTTGTTTGTTTGGAAATGTTGTTAACTCCATTTTGGGAGTTTGTTGTGTGAAACTAGGAATAAGATTTGAGTAACTAAACCTGATTGTATAATTGAATGGGTGGATTTTTCATGTAGAGGATATGCATTAATAATTTTTAAGGATTAAATAAATAATGGTATTGATTGAAGACAAAAAAAATTAAGCTTTTGTAGATACTTTTCTGTTGACTGTGTTGTTGAACTAGACAGGGCAGTGAGGGAGGAGTTGACGGTCAATATGTAGAAGACTGTGTCTCTATGATTACCCAAAAATTTAGAGGGTTCTAATACATGATCAATGAAATTTACTTGGATTCATGAAACCACTAGATGTGTTATGCAGCTTAATTTGTGTGTGGACTGGACCCTAACTAGGGCTTTACTAATCTCAAAATTTGTATAGTGTAAAATTTCAAAAAATTGAAATCCTAGTGACCCAAGTATATATATATATATATATATATATATATATATATATATATATATATATATATATATAATTCCCAAAGTTTCAAACTCTAATTCTATTGGTAAGTGTACTTTCTATTCATACTTATTTTTAATCCTTGTATGCACAAAAATACTGAGACAAAGTGTCTAAATGATGATTTATGGTTTAAAAATGAGTGGATGTTGGTTTAAATAGTCATAAAATGTCATTTTATACTTATCATGTGATTTTTTGGCTTCGGATCATACCTATACTCATTATACCTCCAAAACAAAGTAGTTTAGAGACCTACTTAGGTCTGTCACAATGACTGTTAGTACCTTTTCATATAAAACAATCAAAGGTGAGATTGAGATATATTGTGTAATACCTTAATGGGTGCCAAGAACATATTTTATTTCTTTTAATTTGGGGTTTGAAGGAAGTTATGGAGAAAAGACAGGGTCAACAGGGCTACAAGCCCATGAGCCAACAAACAAAACAAGTGTGGCCTTATGGACTAGAATGTGCATTTTGACCAATCAAGAATATCAAATTAGGTGTAAATAACTTAGGTAGGTTGTATTTAGGGTGCTCAAGTTGGTTATAGATTGTATATGAGTCATTATATTTTTATTTCATGTTATAAACTAATGTTATCCTATGAATGGTCAAGTCAACATCTGGTCATGAGCCTGTATGTATTGAATGAGTCTTTAGAGTGTGTAAGTGTGTTGTCGATGTGGAATTAGAGTGTAGGTGTGTGATACCAAAAGTTTAGAAATTAATGTTAAACTAGAATATAAAATTAATTTAAATGTGTACTTACTAAAATATCATGGTCACGCTCAATCTACGCCTAACATTCAATAAGGTCATTAACAAGTTGAGGTGCATGAACATGCATGTGAAAAGGGAAAGAAACATGATAATGTTCCCTACTCATAATCTGAATGGGACTATCATGTGTCATAGGAAAACCTTGCATACATAATACATTCACATAAGTTATATTTTCCTATAAAGCAAAATTATTAAAATAAATCTATTTTTATAATTTAAAATTATAAGTTAACATGTACCTCAGTGAGGCCCTGTGTAGATGAAATTGAAGCAATAATGTCTGTGTCTATCTCAGCTCATAGAGATGGAGGACTATATATTATGATCATCAACTAAACAAATAACCTCACTTAGTTTTATAGAAAATATTTAAGTTATATGGAAATTTTTTCTCATTTATTAAACTCATAATCAGCTAAAATAAATTTCAACCCCTTAAAAAAGAGTGTAGTAATTTAGGGGATTATCTTAACATATGAAACTATAATCACTTTCTTGATTTATACCTTATCTTATATGCATGCATTATCATTTGTGTGTTTATAAACTTATCTATCTCAATTTAGTACCCTATGTGCATGGAAGTAGACACACAAAGAGAATAAAAGTATGAAAAATGGAATCATAAAATCAGGAGGAAATGGTCAAAGGGACCTAGGAATAAAATAGACCAAGAGAACACTATTTAATAGAAACCTACATGAATTTTAACATCCTTGATAGATAAACTTAACGTAATCTATTGCATAGCATGCATGATTCACACAAGGGAATAAACTTGAGGATTTGGGAGATAAGTAGTGGTACTATAAGTAGCAATGAAAATATTGAGCACTTAAGAAACACATGAAGAAGAGATGATAATTATGCAAAATGTGAAGCATTAAAATAAGTTTGAAAAGGTTAAGGCATGCCAATAATATGATTAGAATAAACAGGGGTAATAGTATATATGCAAATAAAAACATGTACATAGAGTATAATATTAACTCAAAATTTTACCTCTATATATGTAAACGATGGCCTAGTAACATTGACATATGTAATAGTGTATGGCTAACAAGTTGTCTCTACATATGTAAATATCAATTGGCTAAGATCCATAAATGCAATTGTTGACCATGAAGATGAAGGCACCATCTCCTCCTACAACATAAAAATTACATATATATTATTCAATTTCAGTTTAAATTAATTGTTATCTTTTAAATACGAATATAACATAAACTTAACATGACATTTATATAAAATATATCTTCATGTGTATAGTGATCTATGTGTTCGCACCAAATGTACATGCTGAAAATTCATTACTCATGAGTGTATCCTCTAAACCCTCAGAAGCACCACCACATCATCCAAAGATTCAGTGCATATAGCATCATAACATTTACAATAGTGAGGTCAGGTACACACATTGGGTAGAGTATATCTAGCATCAGTCTCAAAAAGGCTACTTGTATGTTGAATGAGTGTATCAATAAGTGCACTAAGTACATATAATTTTTTAGCATCTAAGACCTCATTCACTATAGAGGGGATCTCAGGTTGAAGTGGATTTTGGGTATGGATTCTTGAAGTCCAATTAGATGCATGATGTACACCTAGTTGATCATAAACAGAGTCGTTCCCTTGGCCCTAAAACTTTCCATACTCAAAATAGTTGTGAATCTCGTTGAGGACAAAATTACAGTAGAGTTTCCTCAAAAACTACAATGGGATGTCATAATTGTTACACTGTGGGTAATCAAACACTATCCATCATCGATCCTAAAAATTATTTTGAATCAAATTGTGTTGGCATGGGTGGATTGGAAAATATTTAGTGGATAATGGAAAAAGTACATTGGTTATTAGGACAATGATTAAGGTATAAATTAGGTATTTTGATATTTATTTATTTAACTCACATATGATAATTTGTCAACATAGTAAGCCCTACATCTACCCTATATGATGTTCATCTATCAATTTGACTCATTATTGAGTCAACTTGGCCTAATAATATCTCTAGTGTATTGAACAAATAAGTTCAGTGGGTGCTGGTTGATCTAGGGCTCCTCATTCCCTTAATTTTTTATCAATTTCTATTTTAGTTTCCATTATGTGTCTAGCTAGATCCTCCTAACTGTCTGGGGGATCTTATGAAACTATAAGAGGGTTAGGAGGATGGTTAGCATGATAGTATCTTATAGTAGAATGGACTAATAAAAAAATAGGATTTAGAAATTAAACAATGTAAATAATAAAATTACCAAAATCTAGTGTTTAAAAAGTTTGGTTTTTTTAATTCTTACCTCCCCTCCACGATGGCATTACTAATTTAGTAAAGTATCAAATGGTCAAGGTATGTTTTTATCCTCCTCCAAACATAATGTGATCATTGTTTAGCCAAGAGAAGGGCAAAGAAAATAGGAAAATACAAATAATTTTTGTAGTTTCAATAATGTGTATGTATTATTAAAGCTAAACACAACACATACACATTATTACTACGCAAACACAATACTATAAATGATGTTTCTAGTTTCAATAATGTATATGTGTTATCAAAGCTAAACATAATGTATAAAATTTATTACCACTAAGCACAATTCATACACATTATTTTTAGTGGTAATAACATGTATGTATTGTGTGGACAACATATGACTCAAAATTTTTGAGATTATGTTTTAATAATGTGTATGCATTATGGTTATAATGTGTACATATTAGGGTAAATGTCTACATAATTATCCCCAAACTCCATGCACTTACCCAAATTTTTCAATAAAATCATAGGTATCTCACACATACACAAGATATGGAAAAATAATGTCATTTAAGAAATATTATCATATTTACAATTTCATTCATAAGAGGTGGTGATCTACAGTTTGGGATCTATCATATTATAAAATAGAGTTAAAATTTCAATTCTAGAAGCATGCAATAAATTAACTCTAAGAAATATATGGAAATTGAGATTTGACATGAATGAGATAACATCTATACTAGCATACATATCTTAGATAAATCTATGTAAAATACACTAATAGATATCATTCTCAAGGCACTCACAATTCAATAGAATAAATGTGCCTCGAGAATAATATCTATCAGTGTATTTTATATAGATTTATCTAAGATATGTATGGTAGTTATATTATATTGTATCATTTTTAATGTCAAATATTTGTTATCTTAAAATTTAAGTTACTATAATTTTAATTATGCTAGTTATATTCTATTGTATCATTTTTAATGTCAAATATTTGTTATCTTAAAATTTAAGTTACTATAATTTTAATTATTTTTAATTTTATATTTTAATCTCTTTTTTAATGTCAAATATTTGTCCTTTGAAAAATTAAAGGGATAATATCATCTCTTCAATGAAGAGATTGACATAAATTAATATATGAAAAGTTGCAAGAAATTTTTTAGTTCTTGATATCTAAGAAATCAAGCATTTCATTTTTTTTTTGAAGATATTAAATCCAACATTCCTCAATTAATAAGGAAACAAAGACAAAATATTAATATAGAATAAGTGATAGATCGAATGAAGTTCATTATGATCATGATTTTATTCTACATTTGTATATGAAGTTATTTTGGACCTCGTTATCTTTTTTGATTTTGTTTGTTTTTTATAATATCGACTTTACATGAATTAAATAATTATAAATTTAAACAAATATAAAATAAATAATTATATTTTTTATTTTAAAATCAATAAAACTACCATAATAACAAATATAATTCATCTATGTATATTCAAATTGTAGGTAAATAAATAAATTCTTTTATTTTAAATTAAATAAAATTATCACAATAATAAATATAAAATAAATAAATAATAATTTTTATTTTTAAATAAAATTACCACAATAATAAATATAATTTACTTATTATATATTCTAACATGGTAAATAAATAAATTCTTTTATTTTAAAGTTAAAAAAATACCATAATATCAAATATAAAGTAAATAAATAAATTCTTTATTTTAAAATAAATAAAATTATCACAATAACAAATATAATTCACCTATCATATATTTCAACATGGTAAATAAATAAATAATTTTATTTTAAAATAAATAAAATTTGACTTCTAATTAATTATTAATTATACTCTTCCATACTTTTCTATATTAAATTATTTTATTCATTTTGCTTCCAATTAATTAATTGTTAACTCACTTATGTTATTACATCATTTCACCCCACCAAAATAAATGAATTATGATAAAATATCATAATAAATATACAATAAAATAATAATTCTTAATTAATTAATTAATATACCAACATTATATCAAATACAAAGAGATATGGATAAAATATTTATATATACAATATTGCAAATATACATATTATATAAATTTTAAACCTATAAATGTACAACATACCAAGATGATTACAACCTATAAATTTGAATATAATTATAGACAATTATTAGGATCATGCACTTTAATCTTCAATTTGAAAGTGGTTGGATCAAACTTCAAAATTCAAATAAAATATTTAAAATTAAAATTTGATTTTTAGATTTCATTCACCTAATTTTTAAAGTTCATGAAGTATATAATTATATTTAAAAATGAATAACACAACAAAAATATACATAAAGTAATTTTTATATAAATAATTATTTTTATTTATTTAATTTATATCATTAATATATATCTTTTAAATTTCAATCACATCACCAAGGTAGAGAATAAATTAAACCAAACAAACCTACTTCCAATTGAGAATATTGGTAGAAGAATAACCCAAACCAATATGACTAATAATAAACATAATTTCAAAATGAAAGAAACATTAGTATTGGGGTATAAATCTTTCTATTTATTCAGTATAGATAAATGAAAATAAATAGAGCCATATTTTTTTTTATTTATTTATTTTTTAGTATTTTTGATGAACTAAATTATAATTATATATATATATATATATATATATATATATATATATATATATATATATAAAAGTAAGTATTTTAATAATAAATGTAGTGATGTGATTTTAGTATTTACTCTTAAAAGGAATATTTGGAATTTAATAGTGTCAAGACATTAATTATAGTGATGAATAGTAGATTTCATAAATCCAAACAAAAATTTAAAATTAGTATATTAAGTGTTGTAATTTTATTTAAAATCATTTTAATGTCAACAAGAAGGCATTGAATTTATATGTGTCCCGCAGATATCATTGAGATAAATGCAAGTGAATGTATCAAAAAAATAACTATAAATAAGATGTTGCCTACACATGATCTACATTATTTTAAAAAAAAGAATTCATGTAATCTTAATAAGCAAGCACTTAAGCCAAAATGTTGTCTACATATAATCTATATAATTTTTAAAAATAAAAAATTCACAAAATTTTATAATTAAGCCGCATCATGACAATGAAACTTTTTTACTATCCTTATTATGTGTTTGTTTGAATAAACAATGGCATGCAATTATTTGATTATATTATATCTAATTACAAACTCTTCTATTAAACATATTTAGTCTTTACCAAAAATGCGATATCAATCTTTTACTCACAAAGCTTTTGATATTATCTATGTTTAATATAACATAAAGCATTTTTATAGTAGTAATCTGATTTTTATAATTTAATGTCAAGTATTAGTGAATATAAAATATTTTTTTAATCTAATCACAATATAAAAAATTTATTGAATAATAATATAAACATCAAGTATGATTAATATTATTCACACAATTGCTTAAAATATTGAATTAAAGTGTATGTTTGTTGTTAATGGGATAGAAGGGTAGTGTTAACATTAATGAGTGTACTCATAATGAAGGTATAATATAAAAATAATATGAAGGCATAAATGAGCCAACTTTAAAAAAATAACAAAACTTATTGGTCATGTAGCGTTGTTAAATGGAAATCTAGAAAAAAACTTGAAATGCCAAACTACATGTGGCATTATAAATGACACTTAACATGTATTAGATAGATGGAGAATTTGCCAAATGCAAATCAATGACATGAATTTGAGGTGATCGATGACGATCCAAGTATCTATATTTCAAGTAGGGAAGGGAGGTCATATGGCTATATAGAACAATCATTAAATATTTGTCCTCAGTTAGGGCATTCATGTGATGCACTTGAAATGGTGAAAGAGGTAGTGAGAATTATTGGTGGTTTGTAGTTGCCAAATTCAGCTTTTTCTACAATGCTAAACCCTATTATGGGTCGTTGTCTCGCCATTGTGATAATCATCATGGAATGCTTGTAGATTTATTGCTATTGCGCTAAAAGAGTCTTACTCAAGCACTTTTCAAAGAAGTCTATCAAAGTCCAAGATTGAAGTAGCCATGTTACCACAGAATGTGTTGAAATCACAAAACCATGGTAACATTTTGTGTCTAGGAGAGAGTTCTCCAACTCTTTGTATCCAGACAAGAAGGTCCCCACAAAGAGAACAAAATGTAATCATGGCATGCAGGATTGGTTCTCAGAATATGCAAATTTATTCATAAATCCCAACTGGGTTTAGACTTTTGGTATGGAGGGAAGCTCTTACAACAAGGATATATAAGTTTACAATAATTTTTAACATGCATGGCCACACTAAGTAGAATTGGGTAAATTCTAGCATATGCTAGGAGCATGACTTTAGACATAGCCAAGGGTGCAGATGTGAAATATGTATCATGCTCAAATGCCCTAAGAAAAAGAATATATTTAAGAAACAAAACCTCATCTTAAGAGAAATTTTTTACAAGGTTTACAAGCTAAGTCTTACCTCCTCAAACAACACTAAGAACTGAACTAGCAATAAGGGCAGTAGGAACTGAAGCAATGACGAGGGAAAAAAAGAAGGGAAGCTCCTCCAAATATAAATTACTCAAAAAATCAACATCGACTTTGAAGCTTCTACCCTGTCACTTGAACTAGTTGAGCATTGATAGTCGATAGAATCAAAAAAATTCAAACATTGAAAAATGTTGATTGTTTGTCTATAGTGCATTTAATTTCTAAATCCCTCTATAATGAAACTTGTTTTCAAATTATAATTAAATTTTAATTCTAAGAATGGATTGGATATTGTTATTTATTTATTATTAATTAAAAAGAGTTGTTTCCCTAAGAAAATAGGCTTATCTTCTTACATCATTGAGTAAAAATCCAAAAAAATAACAATTTCAAAAAAAATTATTTTACAAATTAATTGATCAAACCAATTACAATATTACTTATACAACATTATTTACGCAACAAGTACTAATAAATATATAATTACTCAATATATTATTATAACTAAACACACACATAAATGCGGATACTTATTTAACTAAGTTGTTTCCTATTAGTAGCCATCAAACGTTATATCCACCCTTATCTTTCACGCTCTCCATTGGGTTCTCAACACTACAACAAATGCTGTTTTATTTGGATTACAGAACTACAAAACATCATCAAACCAGGGAAACCATGAATATTCAGCACAATAACTAACCTAAAATGTCTGCGAAAAACCTGTCGACCAAGTCGATGAAAAAAGGAGAAGTCAGCCGAGAATAATAATGAAGAAACTCCTGAATATTCGCCATATTCTCTTCGTCCTCCATTACAATTTCCTTCAGTTTTCTCTCAAATTCAACACATGCCTCTGCTCTTGATTCAGCCCAAACAGACGCAGATACTTCTTCCTTTCCTTTTCCCTTCTCACCGCCACTTTTATCAACTGCCCGTCCATTTCTGATATTTGCAAAGTTCAGAAAACTGCCAACGGTTACTTTTTTTCCTTTTCCATTGCCACTGCTTTCTGTAATATGACCCTGCTTTTCATTTATGGTAAGACCTTGAGAGGAATTGGGCTCCCTGTATGCAAGGCCAAGAAAGGAAGAGGCCTTGGGGTGAAGCCTTTTGTAGTACCCGATTAGAAAGCTTTTGAGGGTAGAGACTGTGTGGTGATGCAGAAGCCGAAGCTGTTTCACTGATGCACGGTATATATGACTCGGCATTTTTTTCTTATATTCCAAAAAACAAAACAAAATATCAATTAAAAAATACAAACAATTCTCTTGTAAACATAAATTTACAGCAAAACACTGAGAGACATATTTTCAATCCATTACAACTTTTACGTTCAGAAAAATATTGTAAACGTTAAACAAAATTGTTAAACAATTGATTCAGAAAACCCTTATTTAATACTATGTTTGGTGTGCTTAACTAACTCCGTAAGATCTCCTAAACGTGCTGTAGCAGACAGCCACTTTTCTTTGAACCTAAATCACTCATGTTATCCCAGACCTAACCATATGAAAATTACAGAAGTTGTTGGATTTCAGCTTTGCTCCTTATCCTATACCATACACCTTAATTCTCCTATTCTTTTCCCACCATGAAGTTGCTGTGGGTCCTTCTTTTAAACTCATCATCGTCACTAAAATCTCTATCTCTGCAGAAGGCTTCCCAAAATATTATCATCGCTACTAAACAAAGTAATGTTATGCCCTCTTTTAAGGAAAGACTAGTCCTTTCTTTGACCAAGAAAAAGATGATTTCAATTTGACGATTATAGTTTAAATTCAAGAAAATGGAATGTGATATTTGTGGTGTTTGTTAAGAGGATTAACTTGGCATTTATATGGTATTTAAATGGAATCATTTTAATAATGAAAAATTATTTTATATTGATTAATTATGTTTGTGTTTTATATAAGTTTTTCATTTTATATGTGTAAGTTGAAAGAAAGTTATATTTTGAATTGATTTAAAATATGAAAATTGAAATATATTATAAAATAGATTGTTCTTTAATAAATATATTGAATACTTAATAGATGTAAATATAATGTCTCGTGATACGATTGGCTACTTTATAATTTAACAGGTACAATTTATATAATAATGATGTATACATTGTATAACTAATTTATATTTAAATTTACCTAAATATTAAGTAAATATAACCTCACAAGTATTTGTACATGCTCAAGTACTAGCTCCTCTCCCCCTCCTCTAATAGATTCCCTATGAATAAGAAAATAAAAAAGTGTACTCTTCTACATAAAGTCACAACATGAATGCAATTATGTATTGTTAAGCATGAATTATTTTCCAACAATAGCTAAATTCTATTTTTATGGACAAGACATCCCTTATAAACACATCTAGACTCATACAATGATAAGGGTTTATGTACACATACTTAAAAATGGCCCATGATATTTATTTATTGTTATTTTAATATATTTGGCATATTTATCTATGTATAAGTATTGGTTCAAATTAGATTTTATTGAGTTTATATGAAAATTTTCAAAATAAAACCCTCTTTTGTGTATCTTCATACAACTTCCACAATAGCCATTTGATTCTCTATGTATTGTGCCAATAATGTCTATATGGACATGTCCCATTGCTTGTGCCTCAATTTTAATACATGGGCTTGTATGCAAGCGAAACTAGACAGTTCTATAACTTATCCTACTTAATAATATTCAAGCTCGGAGAAGGTAATCAACTAACAAGTATGCTTGGGGATAAATTTAAATTAGGGTCATGAGCAGTATTGGATTTGTTAAACCTACACTAAGAGATCTCTTATCACACTATGGTAAATGAGAGGTTTCCAAGGCCTCCAGGCAAATTCCATCTTTTGATAACCCTAGCTAGGTCTTTATGCTTTTAATGATATCAAAGCAAGCTAATCTACTAAACAACTATGGAAGCTAATCTAGTAAATACATATGCAAGTTAATTTACTGCTCACCAAAGCTTGTGGCACAAACGGGGAAGATAATAACATGCAAAGATAAATCCATATATAACATATATAATATATAAGCAAGGATAGATGCAATCCAGCATATATTAACTCTATGATATCTACTTACCAAAATATGAAGGGCTTATGAATATACTTATCTTTGTTGAAGTGAACTCATCATGCCTCAATCTCTCCCTTGCTCAATGATGCTTTGCAACAGGTTGTTATGGGCTTGTAAGGATCACAAGACCTCTCCTATGTATCCAAGACTTCCAAAAGATAAATTTTACTCCTTCAAGGGAAAAAATCTAAGTAATAATACCTCCTATAGATTATATAAGTAGATTTATGGGCAATAATGATGCAAAATTGATTGATCCTCTCTTAAAAATGAAGTGAAATAGGGTATATATAGCCACATATTGATCCTAAACCCTCACAAAAATTAAGTTGATGGAGTCAGCCTAGTCAACCTTGTTAGGTGGGAAATAGAGTCGTTACGTCTCGAACTATGTCAATTTGGATGACATAGTTCTGTAACGTGTGGTAAATCATAGAAAGGGGTCGACAAGGTTCCTGCAAGAGAGAAAGTATTAGTAATTGATAAAGTTTAAAAATATTATGTGTATATATACATTCCACTTGAAGCTCATCATATGTCATGAATTTGTAACATGGGATGGTACTTTGAGAAAAGAACATAGCAACCCACAATGTTGAGCTAGTAAAAATTACAATAGGAAACATGAAAGTAATTAAAAGGAAAGAATTAAAAAATACATACCTTATTTACCTTGATGTTGCAGAATAAAAATCATGTAAGTGAAATGTAGAAGCATCTAATGTAAGGAAAATTAGGCGAGCCTACAAAATAAGATAAAATTTGACTTTTTTGTAAAAATATGTGTTATATGTAGAAAAATTATCTACAATTTCAGGATTCTAGAATATCTTTTGGTTTGGAAAAAGAATTAGTAATAACATACTTATGAGAAAAAATCAAAATTTGTAAGAAAATATTTGATAGGTAAAAAATTTGAAAATTAAAATATAATTAGGTTTTCCTAACTATTCATTTGTAATTTTGCTATTTTGAGAAAACAGAGATCGAAGAAACCTAGGAGAGTGCACAAAGCAATTATGGCCTAGAGATGACATGTTCAAGGTAGGGAATAGCTGATACCAGTAGCTAGTACAAATCAGGTAAGTGAATCTTTAATTTTTGAATTTTTAAATATTTTTACTAAAAACAATAGTTAATTCAGAAAAATTAGGTGGTAGGGAAAATATATATAATTAAATTTGCTCAAAGAATTTTGAGGATAGAGTAAAGAGTAGGATGGTTATTGGGTAGGTCTTAGAATTAGTCATAAATGCGTAAGGTATTATTGATAAATAATTTAAAATTCATCGTAATGTTTTAACGGAGTTGCCCAAGTTGACTCAGTTAGAAAATTGAAGGAGGAAGAGGGTGGTCGAATGCATGGTATGCACTCGATATAGTATGAATATAAGTGTCTGATTACATATAAGAAGGTCAATCTAGTTGGTGAGGTTCAAGTGGCTGAATACGTACATATTAATTGATATAGTAGTGTATAATAATGACCAACATAGTTTTAAAAATTGTCTAACTTCTTATGAAGTGGCTGACATAATATAAGTATATGGCTGACTATGTATCAAATGACTGCTATAGTTATAATACTTGGCTGACTACATAGTAGTGGGCTGATTTAGTTTGAAATTTGACACCTTGGATGACATAGTTTTTTAATTGGATTATTTAGTATTAAATGTGACACAATGGCTGACATAGTTGTTTAACTGGCCAACTTAGTAAAAAAAAATTACCAACATAGTGAATTATGTGGCCGACATAGTGTAAAGTGGTAGAAAAAGTGTTAAAAAAGGTTGATGAAGTAATGAATTTATAAATTAAACATATTTGTGATGAATTTTTAGAATATATTTTCTTGATTGTTTGATATCATTAACTAATACATATTTTTTTGTTTAGCATCTTGAAGAGTTGGTGGAGACACTAGCATTTGGTAAACATAACCTGATTACTTGATTTATTAGATACATTGATAGACAATTATCGTGCATGTTTGGATTCATTGGGTTTTGGTGGTATCATACAAATGTGAAGCATTCCCTTCAGTGTTGACTTAGTTAAAATGTTCTTAGGAATATGGGAGTTACTAACCAAAACTTTTCAATGGGAGGTGTATGTGGATACCATAGAGGGGGGTATCACTCTAGAGGATGTACATGATTTACTTGGAATTCCCATTTATGGGACCCTTATTATTTGTGATGCCCTTGAGGTAGATTCAGAGAGATGAACATGTTGAGTTGTGGAGCTAAAAGCTTCACTAATGAGCTAATGTGGAGGTTGTTGGGCTTACACAGTAACCGGCATCGGTCATCTTTAGATCGACACCGACTTTTGTGCATTTCTAGAATTGTTATTTTTAGCCAAACATATTTGAGCCTTTGATTTAAGAGGTGGATCTAAGGGTGGAGAATGCATGGCTCATGAACCCTAGTGTTGTAGTATACTATATAATAGGGTTAGATCCTTATAGCATGTACAATTCAGTAATTGAGTTGATTGTAATTGATTGAGAGAGAGAGAGAGAGAACTCTTGAGGGAGAATTACTGTACATCTGCGAGGTGTGAGGAGAGAGAGATTTCTTCATTGTATTTCCTTCTGGAAGAGTTTACTATAGATTGGTTGTTTCTTGTATCTCCTATTATTTGTTATTTTTGATTTCTAGTTACTTATTACTTCTGGTTTCAATTTCATGTTTAGTTGTTTATATAAAAGTAATCAATTATACTCTAAGATCCTAACAACTAGTATCAGAGCGTGTTAGTATTTGTTGATTATAGAATTCACTCACAAGGCTTTCTGATTGAGTGGGAGCAAAGTAATGGTAGAAGAAAGTAAACTAAGAATGGAGAAATTCAATGGCAAGAATTATCAATTATGGCGGTGTAGATTGAAGATTATCTGTATCAGAAAGATCTGTATTTACCGTTGGGTGGGGTTTCAAGGAAGCCCATAGATATGGAAGATGAAGAATGGAATGTTCTTGATAGAAAGGCTCTTGGATCTATAAGGTTAAGCCTGGCAGCTTTTGTGTTTTCCAACTTATCACAGGCAAAGACAACGGTAGAGTTAATGGATACTTTGGCAAATTTATATGAAAAACCGTCAGCTTCGAATAAGGTATATCTTATGAAGCAATTATTTAGTTTGAAAATGCAGGAAGGTGGATCTGTATCTAGTCATCTTAATGATTTCCATATAATAGTAAATCAATTAAATTCAGTCAAAATAGTTTTTGATGATGAAATTAAGGCTCTCTTAATCTTATGCTCTTTACCTGAAAGTTGGCATAGTTTGGTAATGACAGTTAGTAATACTGCATCTGCTTCAAGTATCTTAAAAGTTGATGATGTTGTTAGTGTAATATTGAATGAATAAACTCATAGGAAAAGCACAGAGGAAACATTAGGTAATGCTTTAAGTGTTGAAAGCAGGGGAAGGCAAAGAGAGAAGGGCAAGCAAGGGAAATCAAGGTCAAAGATGGGAAGTAGATCCAAATCCAGAAATGAAAGAATAACCTGCTGGAATTGTGGAAAGAAAGGGCATGCAAAGAAAGATTGTTGGTTGAAGGATAATAAAGAAAATCAGTATGAAGGTAATAAAGAAGCAAAAGTTGTAGGTATTGTTGCATAAGATGCTCTTATATTTTCTTTGGATAATAAAGTAGAATCATGGGTTTTAGATTCTGGTGCCTCTTTCCATGCAACCCCAAATAGAGAAATTTTCAATGATTATGTCCATGGAGATTTTGGAAAAGTTTATTTAGGGGATGATGAGCCTTGTAAAATTGTTGGCAAAGGAAAAGTGCAGCTAAAATTGTAGAATGGCAACACATGGGTGTTGAAGGTTGTCATGCATGTACCCATCCTGAAGAGGAATCTAATTTTTGCAAAAAAAGTTGCGTGATGAGGGTTACATAGTAACTCGCACAGCTAAATCTTGGAAAGTTTCCAAGGGTGCACTTGTATTAGCAAAAGGTAAGAGAGTAGGTACACTTTATCTATCTACTTGTATTACTGATTATTTTCCTTATATATTATCTACTTCAGATGTAGATGCAAAGTTGTGGCACTGTAGGCTTGGTCACATGAGTGAGAAGGGAATGAATGTTCTTAAGTTAAAAGGTAAGCTTTCAGATTTGAAAAGTGTAGACACCGAAATCGTGTCGACTCTCCTGGTCATTCCCCGTCTTATTCTTCTTGGCCTATTTAACCCTTGTCGATCACTTGTTCCACCAACCTTGACCCTGGCAGCATGTAAAAATGAGCACAGAGCTAAAGCTAGACTCTATCCCCATTATGCATCTGCCGACGACAGTCTTTACCTGGCCGATGTCGCCGACATCGGTCATGTATCGGCTGACGTCGGCAATCCTGCCGACGTCGGTCACCTTGTCGTTATCCGTTATCAGTTATCATTCGGTTTCCCGAAACGGTTGACGAACCGTCTCTGGAACCGTCCCCCGCCTTCATCAACCTCCGCCAACCATTCGAGACCAGACCCCAAAACCCTATCCTGAACGCTATTCAAAATGTTGATCAATCGAACCCCGAGCAATCATCAACCTGCGAACTCCGACATCAACACTCTCGGCATCAACCAACCTGCACTCAATCCGACACTACACAGACAACTCTAACTATGGCTTTCATCGCGTCTTCTGGCAGGTAAGTATTTATTCTATTTATTTTATTTCTTCCTTAGTTATTATTTATCAGTTCTGTTATCCCGATTCCTCAGACCCGACCTGACCTTACCCAGACCCTGTCCCGACTCTGTTCAGACCCAGCATCCCTCGTTTACATCCCTGCCCCTGTCCTGACTCTCTCAGACCTTGCCCAGACCCTGTCCCGACTCTCCCAGACCCTGTCCCGAACCTGTTCAGACTTTTCCAGAACCTGCCCCTACCGACGCCGGTCACTACCCCGACCGACGACGGCACCTTAACCGATGTCGGCACCTTCCCTAACCGACGCTGGCACCATAGATACCGACGCCGGTGACTGTGCAGAACAGTGCTGCATATAAGGTACGCTCTTTTATTTTCTGTCATTTATTTCTGTCATTATTTTCTACTTTCATCAAATATTACGCTTTTTATCAGTGGGTTGATATCCTTCTAGGGAGTCTTCGTACTTCCGGGATCGGGCGTTCGCCTGACAACCCACCATATCTTTAACTAACATCTTTCCGTGTTTTAGTCTCTTTTTCACTGGTGTCATTCCTCCACAGCCAAAGAAGAGAATCTTCCAACGTCTGATTTCGGTGTGCTCAACTTTATCAGGTACTTCTAGCCTTGACCATTTCCTTAGTTTCTTTATTTCTTCTTTTGAATGTAGAAAGCAATTTTGCATAGAAACATTCTGGCACGCCCGGTGGGACCCTAGGTCCTCCTTGGGTTCTTTCTTTCTTTCGTTCATTTAGGCGCATTAGGTTTCTTCCTTTTCGCCTCCTTTCGTCTCTTCTTAAACGACATCATAAGCAAAACTAAAATGAACATTTCTTTCTTGCACTTCTAGACTAGCTAAACTCATATTCTTCGACTCTTTCTCCATTCGTCTTCATACGAACAAACATTTCGAATTGGACATTAAAACACTTTGCATTCATCTCTGTTTGCCTGCATCTTTTAGACCACACATAGTAATTAAACCGCATATTGAATTAATCTAGATCACTTGATGTTACACGACCAAACCACCTGCACAAAACAAACATAAAACTTACCTGAGATAAGGCCCGACTGGGATTTCATCCCCCAGCGGATACCTTACCCGTCTCGGTGACCCTACTTGGATTTCATCACCAAGGGGGAAGCCCACTCCGTTCTCTGGCGGAGGATAAACTCTAGTGGAAGTATATTTTGGCTAAGCGAAACCAGCTAACCACTGGAATCGTGAAGTGAGGGGAGCTTGCTCCTTAGCACCAGGCCTGTACGGAAGCTAACACAGATTTCTTGAGCACCATAACAAAACCCGAAACCTTCCATAGACTGCTTCTTCTAGGACCCGACTCACAAAACCAATCTTCCTCTACACACATTCTAAGGCATAAGCCACTATAATCCTAATAATTTACTTCTAGGGTTTTAGGATCTGCTTGTGTCTTCATCTTTTTGGTTCTTATCTGCTTGTTTGAGCTCGTGAGGACGTTCTTCCTTGCCTTGAATGGTTCAGACTCGTAGCCAAGCCAAGGCTCTAGTCGATCACACGAGGCATCATCCTCTTCCATCTACCCCACCTACAACCAACCCTATAATGGAGTTCAACTCGAAAACTGAAAGAACTCCTACCAGACCATCTCTGACCCAAACGCCTATTATTCCAGAAGGGGACCAAGACTTTGCACGATTCTTGGACCTCAATACCAAAGCCCTGCAACACTATCTCGCGAATAGCCAAACGCGAGACCCCTTTGGCAATCCAATTTATGGAATGCCGACTTCTCTCCTCGCAACTGCGGTCGTATCAACAACGTCCGTAGTCCAACCCTTAGACACCCAGGCTGTTGCCTCAACCAATGACCAACCTTTTGCTAACCATCCAAGTGTGGCCTCTCCTTCCATCGTTGGGTCCACTTTCACCGGGGTTTCGGCCCCCAATCAATCTCAGTCCACTCAACCACTTTCTACCCCCTTTCAAAACCTGGTCGTCTCTCTTCCGCCCACCCTTACTCCTATCAACACTAGAGTGGCTACCCATCCGTTAGCCCATGTTACCTCTAACCAACCTCCCATGACAACATCAAACCTAGCCATACCTTCCATCCAACCATCCTTAGTCACTTCTTCTGTCCCTACGACTAGTCATCCATACGTTGCACCCTTATTGGTACAACCGACTACGTCGTATACCTCTTCCAGCCTCTTTCAAGCGCCTTACAATCTAGGAGGTGCTCCACCCGCCAATCCGTCAGTAGATATTATCAAGATGCTGATGGATAAAATGTCCAACCTAGAGACCTCCATTACCAGCTCACGCAACACTCTCTCGTACGAACAAATCTGTAACGAGCCCATCCATCCTTCCGTCCCCATCAGACCATATCCCAGCCAGTGGGAACTTCCTAAGTTTTCTCGTTTCTAGAGCAAGGAAGACCCACAACAACATTTACGGGCATTCAGACATGCCTGTTACCTTATCGCCCACGATGATGCGTTGCTCTTACGCACGTTTCCCATGTCTCTCTCGGGTGTTGCACTTGACTGGTACAGCTCTCTTCCCAGCCATTCCATCCTCACGTTCACTCAGCTGGCCCAGCTCTTCCTCGATCATTTCTCCATCAATATCACCAAGAAGGTCTCTATCATAGACCTCTATTCTATTCGCCAGTTCGAGGATGAATCTATTGCTGATTTCGTCGCTCGGTGGAGGAGCCTTATCAATCAACTTTCATTTTCCTTACCTCAGCCTGAGCTTATTGAACTTTTCTCTCAAGCCTGTGCTAAACATATTTCTTCTACCTTGAGGGTTCAAACCTTCCGCACTTTTGATGAAGCCTTCACGATGGCTCGTAAACTTGAGTTACGTGCCGTTGAGGAGAATAAAGTCAAGTTGCGGAGTAAGAATCCCAACTCCAAAACCAATGACCCTACTTCTAAGCCCTCCTCGTCCAATCCTAAATCTAAAGCTTCAGCAAATGTTGTGGTTGTTAGATCTTCCTCTTCTTCACCTTCAACTAATCAACCTGAACCATCCACGTCCATGAGCGCCACTCGCCAATTTCAACAGAGATACATACAGCGACAGTTTACTCCACTTGGAGAATCATACGCGTCTGTGCTGGAAAAACTCATCAAACAAGGGGCCATCAATCTCCCTCAGATCCGACCTCCACCACAATTTGATCCCTCACGTGCCATCCCTGCGTGGTATAGGGAGAATGACTTCTGCCACTACCACCGTGTTAAAGGTCATGACACGGGCAACTGTAAAACCCTTAAAAATATAGTCCAAGACATGTTGGAAAAAGGTGACCTCATCCTTGACAATCCTAACGCCCCTCCTAATTAGGGTATCGATATCTTCAAACAACCATTCCCTAATCATCCACCAACCCAAAACAACGTCCAGACCTTGACTGACAATACCCATGAACATAATATTCGAACAGTCAATACGGTCTCGCCCCTCATTTCTAACCAACCCCAAGAGGTGAGTTCATCCATCAGTCCATCACATGTGGACGAACCTCTTTCTCCGGCTAGTTCTCCCTCAACTTCTCTCATTTTGGAGGACGCCTCGACCTTACCAGCACCGCCAGTTTCACCATCTTCCTTCTTGCTGCCCATGGAGGACCCAACCTTTCCTACTCCTCGACCACAAGTGGAGGGCACTATCATCCCTGCTCTTTACCCGCTTGAGGAGCTTCATTCACCAATTTCTTCTCCACCCAGAGAAGAACCTATCTCTCCTTCATCTCCAACCAAACATAAACCTGTCACAACTTCACCATGCTTTGGGCCCGAGACTACTACATTCGTCTCACCTTCAGTCCCACAACCATCGGCATTTTCTCAAGAGCCTAAACCTCATCCCGTATCTTCTCAGCCATTTTCCCAACTAGTGGAGAGACTCGAACTCCTCCCTTCTAGGAAAGTGGAACATCAGGGATTGTGGAACCGTCTCACAGCTCTTCAACAAGCCCGGGCCCTCTCATCTCATGCTGCTAATCCTCCCATGACGGAACCTCCTAAGACTATCAACAAAAATCCGATCTCCACTTCCAAACCGTCTACATCTTTATCAACTTCATCAAAACCAAAACCCTCATCTACTCCGCCTAAACCTATCAAATCACTTGGCGTTCACCCCATCTCCAACCTCACTCATCCACAAGTGAAGGTGGACTTAAGCCAAACTTCAACTAATAGTAGTCTTCAACCTAAATCTCAAAAGACTGCCAAACCACAGAGGCGAACGCCTCCTCTTCCGTCACCATTGCCCTCCATTTTGGGCCCGCATCCTTCAACCTTAACCAGAGTCCTTCCCGCTCCAACCTCTAACCAAAACCGGTTGCCTCCTTTGCTTCCTTTACCTACCGCTAGCCTACCCTCTCCCAAAAGGGCAATACCTCTCACGAAGAGTGTATCGTCTCCGCCTGTCATCACACCATCAACCCAGAAGGTGGTACGAAAACCCCTTCCCGTTTCACACAAGCAAAAGTCACCGACATTGCATACATCGATGAGCATTGACCCTTTAGTGGGCTCATACTCTTTGATCTTGCAACGACTTTTGCAAACTTCTAGCATAACTCTTCCACCCATCAAGCCCTTTTAACCTCTCGGGTCTAAACCTTCCTGGTTCGACGACACGAAGATTTGTTTATATCATCATACACTAGGACATGACACCGAGACTTGCTGTGCCCTCAAGGCTGTCATTCGCCGTTATCTGGAGAAAGACAATCTTCTCTTCGAGGACACTTTCGACCGCCCCCCGACTCCTTCTCATAACCCTTCAACCTCTTCAAACCCATCCACATCTCATCAACCTGTTACAACCCCTTCATCATCTTCACCTCCCATCTTTGAAATCAATGCCATTCACATCACCACTAGGTCACAAAAGGATAAGGCGAAAGAAAAAGCCGCCATTCCTTGGACCTACCCTTTTGTCAATCCACCTCAACCGCCTAAGCCTAAGATTTCTATCCTTGGTGCGCCTCAACCCTCCTCTTCTTCTTCTTCTTCTGGACCAATCCACGACTCCATGTTGAAACAGCTTCACCAGACGCCTGTGAAGATGTCCCTCTATGATCTTATCCAAACCTCGTCCCAACATCATCAGGCCCTCATCCAAGCCCTACAGGCAGCGGAGGTCCAACCCGAGGATCCCCAACCACTTGCTGCCCTTGTCCACTCCTTAGCCCCTATCGCCTCCATTACATTCAGCGATTCTGAGATTCCCACATCCAACACGGAAGATCAGGACGCCGCCCTCTTCATCACTGCCTATATCGATCGGACACGCATTAAATGCATTATGATTGACGGAGGCGCTAGCATCAATATCATCTCCACCCATGCCTTTGATCAGTTGGCTCTTCCCAAGAATTGCGTCTCCAAAACTGACGCGATCTTGCGCTCTTTCAATGACACTACTGCCACGACCATTGGCACAGTCATCCTTCATATCCGCGTTGGTCCACGCACAGCCCCAGAGCTCTTCTACATCATCGAAGGAGAGTTCCAATACAACATCTTGTTGGGTCGACCCTGGATCCACGCCATGTCCTGTGTCCCCTCCACCCTGCACCGTTGTGTGAAGTTTGAGCATGACGGACAAGTCCACACCATTCCCGCTGACCCTTCGCCTTTCAAAACATGCAATACCACCTACCGTCCAAACAATGTCCTCATTCCTATCAAGCCATCAACCTCGGCACCGCCTCCATCCGCAGAAGCTTCGACCAGTTCGCAATAGGCGGTCGCCCTTACACCTCCTCTTCAAGCGATAACTACAGACCCCATGGAAGACGTCTTCCAAAGACTTTCATTGGGAGAATATCGCTTGCTGGCTTTAGACATGTTCCAAACTCCGCAAGAGTATGGACGCCTTCATCACAGCCCCAGCTACGACCATCGGATAGGGATGATCATACCTTATGGTCCCCCTCACCTTCGCACTAACCTCGTCTATGGGGGGCTTAATCAAGCTCCTCTTGACGGTAATCCTCTTTCTTCACCCCAACCTTTCACATCAGATTTTTCATTTCTTGGCAACCCCGCCTTTGCACATACTTACCTTTACAGGTGTGCATGGAAGGGTTTTGGTTTCAGACGCTATGAGCAAGGCTCCCATCAGCCTATCCAACCACTCAACGATGACGACGCCAAGAAACGGTATGGTCTGGGATATCATGACCCCACTCAAGACCCTGTAGACCTTTATCCTGAACCAATCCTTGACCAATCTCCTCCACACTCGCCTATTTCGCCACCTTCACCTACGGAGTCAGTGGTTTCCATTCCTCCTAGTTTTTTTTTTTTTTCATAAACACTATCCGCCTAGACCCCTTGACTTATCAGCTCAATGGGGTGTCCAAATCTCTCCCTCTCATTCTTCCCAGCATGATCGAAGATGAGTCGGCAACCATCCACACTGTTCATTGCGTTGACGATGACGCCATTCTTTCTTACATGGGCGCTGACGATTCTTTTATCCAGCGCTCCCTCCCTTCTGAGACCCAGGTTATGTTAAATGAATCAACCATTGACATCAACCTTCCTTCTTCTGATGTTCCTCATGTCTTAAAGATTGGCCAATCTTTAGACGCTCAGGAGCAGCTTGACTATACCCATTTCCTCTCCGACCATAGCAAGGCCTTTGCCTGGACTTACAGTGATATGCCTGGCATCGACCCCACCATCGTTACCCATAACATTGTCACCAAACCAGAGGCTAAACCTGTCAGGCAAAAGTTTCGAAAGATGCATCCTCGCGTTGCCCTCCTTGTTAAAGAGGAGCTTTAGCGCCTCCTTTCTGTCTCCTTCATCCAGCCCATCGACTATCCACAGTGGGTCTCTAACATCGTCCCAGTCACCAAGGCAACTGGGGGGATTCGGATCTGCACAGACTATCGCGACCTCAACCTAGCCTGTCCCAAAGACGACTTTCCTCTTCCTAACATCGACCAGCTTGTTGATCTTACGGCCGGCCATGAGATGTTATCTCTTATGGACGGGTTTTCAGGATACAATCAAATCCTGATTGCTCTGGAAGATCAGCACAAGACTACTTTCATCACCCCATGGGGGACTTTTTGCTATCGAGTCATGCCTTTCGGCTTGAAGAACGTAGGCGCCACTTATCAGCGTGCCATGACCTACATTTTCCACGATCTCCTCCACAAAATCATGGAGGACTATGTGGATGACCTTCTCGGCAAATCCAAATTTTGCCGTGACCATCTGACCATTCTCAACATCATCTTTTCTCATCTTCTTCAGTACAATGTTCGTCTTAACCCCAAGAAATGTGTTTTTGGGGTCCTCTCTGGCAAGCTTCTCAGCTTCATTGTTTCCTTCCGTGGCATCGAGATAGATCCCGCCAAGATTCGCGCTATCCTCGAAATGCCTCCCCCGACTAATCTCAAGCAGCTTCGCAGTTTGCAAGGCAAGATCCAGTCCATTCATCGCTTCATCTCGCAGCTTTCAGACCGCTGTCAACCTTTTCATCATCTCCTTAAGAAGGACGTCATTTTTACATGGGATAAGAACTATCAAGAGGCTTTTAAAGCCTTAAAACGCTATCTGGTCTCTCCACCAATCCTCATTCCACCTAAAGATGACCAACCCTTCTACCTTTATATCTCAGCCACTCACCATTCGTTAGGTGCCATGATCGCGCACCGAGACGAGCATCACCGTGAGCAAGCCGTCTATTACATCAGCCGAACACTAGTCGACTATGAAACTCGGTATACCCATATCGAGAAACTCTGTTTTGCGTTAGTCTTTGCTGCTACTAAGCTTCACCACTATCTTCTTAGTCACAAAACCTTTGTCATCACCCACACCGACCCTCTCAAGTATATGCACTCCAAGCCATATCAGAATCAACGTATGGCTCGGTGGCTCATGCTGCTTGCTGAGTTCGATCTCGAATTCATCCAGCAGAAATCTATCAAGGGGCAAACCATCGCTGATCAATTAGCACATGCCCCTCTTCCTGACACTCAACCTTCACAGTGTGAATTCCCTGACGAGTCTATCGCTGCGCTTTCCTCCGATGACACCACCTATCAGATGACTATGTTCTTTGATGGATCCAAATGCCAACTAGGTGGAGGTGCTGGGGTCATTCTCATCCCACTCGAAGGGGAGCCCATGCCTTTATCTTTTAAACTCGACTTTGATTGTACCAATAATATGGCCGAATACGAGGCCTTAATTTTGGGACTTCAGACCGCCCTCTCTCTCAGCATCAAGTCCATCAACATCTTCGGCGACTCGCAGCTCGTCGTCAATCAGGTCAACGGTTCATACCTCTGTAAAAATGACATTTTGCAAAGGTACAAAAATCGTGCTGACATTCTCCTTGCATCTTTCAATCATTTCCTCCTGCAGACTGTTCCTCGATCCACGAATAAGTTTGCTGACACTATGGCTTCTCTCGCTTCCCATATCCCATCTTCCTCATCTACATCCAGACTTTTTGTCACGGTGCGTCGTGTGCTGTTGCCTTCATATATCTCTCCTCACATTCATCATGTCAACACTATAGACCCAAGCCCACAAGATGCTTGGTATAAGCAACTTGTGGACTTCTTATCTCTCTCTATCATTCCTCCCAACCTCTCTAGTAATGCACGACGAGCTTTTATCAAGCGTACTGCTCGCTATACCATGCTAGGGGGTCTTCTCTATAAGCGAGGCTTCGACGGCCTCCTTCTTCGTTGTCTCACCTCCACTTAAGCATCTCATGCCATCCAGCAAGTCCACGATGGGATTTGTGGCAGACATTTCAGTGGAAATTCGGTTGCCAAGCGCATCCTTCATCTGGGCTATTATTGGCCTTCCCTTCATCAAGACTGTAGCGATTATGTTCGGCATTGCATCAAGTGTCAGTAGCACTCTAACTTACTTCATCTCCCCAGTCACGCCTTACAAATTGCTCAGGATTTCTGGCCTTTTTCTCAGTGGGGTTTAGATCTCATCGGTGAGATTAACCCTCATTCGTCACTTCGTCATCAATCCATCATCACAGCCACTGAATATTTCACCAAGTGGGTGGAAGCCATTCCTCTCATTTCCACAAAATCCGACAAGATCGTCGACTTCATCAACACCCACATCATCTGTCGTTTCGGTGTCCTTCATAAAATCATCACCGATAACGGCAAGTCCTTTAAAAACAAAACTGTCCAAAAGCTATGTGACTCCTTCAGTATCAAACTTAGTTTCTCTTCGCCTTACTACCCACAAGCAAATGGGCAGGCCGAGGCTTCCAACAAAATTCTCACCAAAATTCTCATGAAAGTGGTCAGTGACACAGGCAGGGATTGGCATATTCACATTCCCTTCGCTTTGTGGGCCTACCGCACTAGCATCCGAACCTCTACGGGTGCTACCCCTTTTTCTCTCATGTACGGAACAGAGGCTGTCTTACCTCTCGAAGTACAGATCCCATCTCTCCACATTTCTCTACATGATATCCTTTCCAACGATGACTTTCGTCAAGATCACTTAGCTCAACTTGAGTTACTTGATGAACGCCGTCTTGCTGCCCTTAATCATCTCCATGTCTATCAACATCGCATCAAGCGCACCTATGACAAAAATCTGCGAGAACGAGATTTCAACATCGGAGACCTTGTCCTCAAAGAGAATCAACACGTGACCAACATGGAGTGAAGTAAACGAGGCAAGTTTGCTCCTAATTGGCTTGGACCTTTTATTATCATGCACAAGTATGGATCAGGGACTTACCGTCTGTCTTCTCTTGATGGATGCCCAGAACCTGAGCCTCTTAATGCATTGCATCTGTGACCGTTCTATTGCTAGTCGAGTACTCGTCCACTTGACACTTAACTTGAGCTCATCCCTTGAGCAATCCCCGTCCTCTTAATCCTACCTCCTTTCAACCCTATTCCTCTTAACAATTCCTATAACCCTTTTATGTGGTATGGATGCTTTGTCCTCATAAAAGGGAGTCCTTGACCTTCTATAATCTTGTCCATGACTCACATTTCTATAAAAACAAATCAAGATGTCAAAACATATCCATGGTCACTATATCAATATCAAAATCAAACAAACAGACTGCTCCCTCGAAGGATAGCTGTACTATCATTGCTGTAATAAATAGACTGCTCCCTCGAAGGACAGCTATTCAAAAGCCTTTATATTAAACAAAAATCTAGACCACTCCCTCGAAGGATGGCTATGACTAATTTGGCAATAAACAGCATTATTTTAGAAGCTTCCCGCATTGATCAGCTTCACAAACTGACCACCAAACAAATGACATCTCTATGCAGGCTTCCCGCATTGATCAGTCTGCGCCAAAAACAAAAAAAAAAAAAAAAAAAAAATGAGTCACGGACTTGGCTTGTAGTTGTCTCAGGGTCTCCTATAAAAAGGGGCAAAGTTATCTCTGCTCTTAAAATGGGTTACCCTCTTTCCTCCTCCTATCACCTGCTCAAAGGACTTCGAGCTCACTTTAGTGTCTAAGTGATTCGATTACCGCTCTAACATAACTATGGTCAACGACGTCACGCATGAATGGGGCTCTTGGTTCTCATAACCCCTATCTATGCTATATTTTTGGTCCTTGTCAATGAAAGAGCAATATGCTTTTCACTTCTTCTGCACTTTGGTCACATTCACCCTCATCACTTGTCACTCAACTCAACTCTCTTTTCAGACCATCAACATGACCTACCCTGTTCACCCTAGTTTCTATGGACACCAATACACATGGAAACTATCGACTCGCCACAATTTATGTCCAGCATAAACCAATACTTGCTGAAGCATAAATAGACCTCAATTCATTTTTAGCATACATCCATCACGCATATGGAATATTGCTAGGGATGAAAAACCCCTCAACCAATGTTGCAGAATACACCATTTGGAAAAGGCTGCAACATCTCTTCTCCTCATCATTTCATCATAACCATGACCAATCTATCAACTATTTTAACCACCTGTCTACCACTCGGACCCTTTGTCTGAACTACATTGGTCTGAGGCCCTTCCACAGGGGCTATGTAGGCAGCACTCAGATGACACGACTGTCTTCTGGGGTTAGCTCGACCATTCTTGTTTGTTCGTCTCTCTGATGGACAAACCTTCTTGCCTTCTTTTAACCATAACCTTGCCCTTCACCATGACCCATTTCCATCCCTTTGACCCTTCCTCCCTTCTAGGGAGAACTACATCGGCCTGAGGCCCTATCACCAGAGCTATGTAGGCAGCACTTAGTTGACATGGGGTCTTCTGGGGTTAGCTCGGCTGCATCCTTTCGTCCATTCATCCATCCATCGACCACCAACCATTGGAGATCATGCCTATCTCCTCCGACCTCAACCACTTCCAAGACATTTTTGCCTTGGTTGTTTTTGCATGTATGCTACCTCATGACTTGTTAGCAGACTTGTGCGCAGACCTTTTTTGGACCCTCACAAGTATAGGATCGCACACTGGTTGATCCACACTACTTGTGACTTTTACGTGTTTCTAGGAGCACTTCCTGAGCCCGAGATACCTAGAACGCGACGACCCATTTGGAGCTTCATCTTAGATTGAGTGACCCGATCAGCAGACGACTAAATGCTAGGGCCCGGTTACTTCGATTTTGGCACTCCTCGACCCTTGACCTGCGACACTTTGGCCTGACCATCTCGTGCAGTGGTATGCGCACAATCACAAATTTTGCCGCATTCACCCTCACTCCTTTTTCATCCACTCCTTGTCAAATCAGCACCCGATTCCCGGTTCCCTTCCCTCGACTCCTGCTTTGCGGGGGAATACCTTATCCTTACTCGGGGCATTTCACTTCCTATTTTTGTCTTGCAGTTCATTCGAACAACCAACAAGACGAAATCAACCTTATCCCTCACCTGGGGCACTCACTCCTATTTTTGTCTTGCAGTTCGTCCAGAACAACCAACAAGATAAAAAGGGGCAAATGTAGACACCGAAATCATGTCGACTCTCCTGGTCATTCCCCGTCTTATTCTTCTTCGCCTATTTAACCCTTGTCAATCACTTGTTCCACCAACCTTGACTCTAGCAGCATGTAAAAATGAGCACAGAGTTAAAGCTAGACTCTATCCCCATTATGCATCTGCCGACGACGGTCTTTACCCAGCCGATGTTGCTGACGTCGGTCATGTATCAGCCGACGTTGGCAATCCTGTCGACGTCGGTCACCTTGCCGTTATCCGTTATCAGTTATCATTCGGTTTCTCGAAACGGTTGACGAACCGTCTTTGGAACCGTCCCCCGCCTTCATCAACCTCCGCTAACCATTCGAGACCAGACCCCAAAACGCTATCCCGAATGCTATTCAAAATGCTGATCAATCGAACCCCGAGCAATCATCAACCTGCGAACTCTGACATCAACACTCTCGGCATCAACCAACCTGCACTCAATCCGACACTGCACAGACAACTCCAACTATGGCTTTCATCGCGTCTTCTGGCAAGTAAGTATTTATTCTATTTATTTTATTTCTTCCTTAGTTATTATTTATCAGTTCTGTTATCCCGATTCCTCAGACTCGACCCGACCTTACCCAGACCCTGTCCCGACTCTATTCAGACCCAGCATCCCTCGTTTACATCCCTGCCCCTGTCCTGACTCTCTCAGAGCCTGCCCAGACCCGACCCGACCTTACCCAGACCCTGTCCCAACTCTGTTCAGACCTAGCATCCCTCGGTTACATCCCTACCCCTGTCCCGACTCTCTCAGACCTTGCCCAGACCCTGTCCCGACTCTCCCAGACCCTGTCCCGAACCTGTTCAGACTTTTCCAGAACCTGCCCCTACTGACGCCGGTCACTACCCCGACTGACGACGGCACCTTAACCGACGTCGGCACCTTCCCTAACCGACGCTGACACCACAGAGACCGATGCTGACGACTGTGCAGAACAGTGCTGCATATCAGGTATGCTCTTTTATTTTCTGTCATTTATTTTTGTCATTATTTTCTACTTTCATCAAATATTACGCTTTTTATCAGTGGGTTGATATCCTTCTAGGGAGTCTTCATACTTCCAGGATCGGGCGTTCGCCTGACAACCCACCATATCTTTAACTAACATCTTTCCGTGTTTTAGTCTCTTTTTCGCAGGTGTCATTCCTCCACAGCCAAAGAGGAGAATCTTCCAACATCTGATTTCGGTGCGCTCAACTTTATCAGGTACTTCTAGCCTTGACCATTTCCTTAGTTTCTTTATTTCTTCTTTTGAATGTAGAAAGCAATTTTGCATAGAAACAAAAAGCATAGATCTAGATTTCTGTGAGCATTGTATTTTTGGGAAATAGAAGAAAGTGAGGTTTCTCAAAATTGGGTCAACAAAGAAGAAGCACAAGTTGGAGCTTGCTCACACAGACGTGTGGGGACCAGCTCAAGTAGCTTCTATTGGAGGATCACAGTATTATGTTTCTTTCATTGATGATGCTACAAGAAAGGTATGGGTTTATTGCATAAAGAGGAAATTTGATGTTTTTGACACATTTAAGAAATGGAAAGCTTTGGTTGAGAATAAAATAGGTTTGAGATTGAAGTGCCTTAGATCTGACAATGGTGGTGAGTATTGCAGCAATAAATTCAATAGTTACTATTCTATGAGTGGAATATGTAGGGAAAGGATGGTTCCAAGGACACCTCAGCAAAATGGAGTTGCTAAAAGGATGAATAGAATAATAATGGAGCATGCACGAAGTATGAGGTTGCATGTTGGTTTGCCCTTATAGTTTTGGGCAGAAGCTGTAGATACTATGGCTTACCTGATTAACAGAGGACCTTCTACTGCACTGGATGGTGGAATTCTAGAAGAGGCTTGGACAGGTAAAAAGGTAGATCTTTCATTTCTCAAAGTTTTTGGTTCTGAAGCTTTTGTGCACATTGATAAAGAAAATAGAAAGAAGCTGGATGTTAAATCTATGCGGTGCATTTTCATTGTTTATGGTTTTGGAGATTTCAAATTCTGGTTGTGGAATTTAGAAACTAACAAAATTATTAGAAGCCGTGATGTAGTTTTCAATGAGAAGGTGATATATAGTGATCAGCTCAAGAGGCTAAATAATTTTGAGCAGGGCAATCTTGATTTGGAAGAGGTTATGATCTAAAATGAGCTCGCGGGTAAAAATCATCACTCACAGAAAAACACAGAGACCGACATCAGTCAGGTGGAAATTGACATCGATCAGGTGGAAAATGACATCAATCAGGTGGAAATTGGCATCGATCAAGAGGAATCGACATCGGTCAGGTGTAGACTGGCATCGATCAAAAATGACCGAGATCAGTCACTGTCAGAAGAAAATTTGGGCAGATAACAAGCTATAAATGAGTCTCAAATGCACATAAGGAGGTCTGAAAGGGTAAGTAAACCTCCAATTCATTATTCCCCTTCTTTATACTACTTGTTGCTCACTGATGGTGGAGAACCAGAAAGTTTTGATGAGGCAATGTAGATAGAATCCAGGAAATAGTAGGAGCATGGCATGAATAAGGAAATTGATTCCTTGGAAGAGAACCAGACGTGGGACTTGGTTAAGTTTCCAGCCAGAAAGAAAGCACTAAAAAATAAATGGGTATACAGGTTAAAGGAAGGAGAGAATGGACAAATGAGACATAAGGCCAGGTTGGTAGTAAAGGGATTTGCACAGAAACCAGGTATTGATTTTGGTGAAATTTTTTCTCTTGTAGTAAA
>JARHVA010007209.1:470000-657500 GCA_037957365.1 Torreya grandis | reverse complement strand
TTTTATTGTTGACCTATTACTTAAAACTAATATGAATAATAACCTAAACCCAATAACATATATCATAAAAAAGAGGGAAATGAAGGAACAATTAGCAATTTAAGAGTGGAATCTTACCATCACCTTGTTCCTTGTAACTTTTCTCTAAAATTTTCAAACTAATTCTAATGTAATTTGATTGTATGTGGATTTATTGATGTTAGCTTCAAGAAGACTCTAATGGATTCCTTGGATAGTTGAATGGATTGCAAGGATATATGGATGGTCTAAGATGGTTAAAAATGAGAATATATGCAAGGCTCATGGATTTTTTTTATTAGTGTGGCCATGCCCTAAGCATGGCTACTTATAAGATGGTGGACTAAGTTTTAAGGGATTTTTTAATTATTTAGAAGCCTCTAGTTTAGGATAGTTATAGAATCTTAGAGAGGCTTCTCTAGATCTAGGGACTTGTAGGTTGGTTTAAGGGATAACATGGATTAGATGGGGATTAAATTAGGTTTAGGGTTCATAGGGATGTAGGAGAGGCTAGGGTGGTAGGTTGACTAGGGGGTAGTTGAATAAATATGAATTTTAAATTTTTAAGTGGACTAGCGGATAGTTAATGCAATAGGATTAGTAGTTAAGTAGGCTTGTAAGTAAGATAACAGGTTGATTAATTGGTCATAGGGGTATATAAAGGTTTATGGGGTGTAGGAAATATTTTATAAGAAATAGGATTTTAATTACTTGATTAGTATTATGGTTATAGGATAAATAGAAATATTAATAGAATAATTAAGGCAAGCAATTTAGGTGTGTATACTTTCAAACTAAGAGAATGTTGTAAAGAAGAACAATATCTATCTCTACATATTTAGCTTGAGGAAAGTCAGCTAAAAAAGGGTCATCTAGAGAATATCCATAATCATAATCAAGAGTGTAAAGTTTAATAGTACATGTATCAATGATTTTGTTAGTCAAAGAAGCATGGTGAATGGAACTCTTAGTTTTTACTAAGGTAATCAAATTTCATCACATGGTTGTTAATGAGATCAAGGTTATAGATAAGGAGATAATTGAGTGATTATGTTAGGAGAAAGGTTAGAAGTTTTGATTTTGATACTTATCTCATCTAGTTTTTCATCATCTAAATCTAAAAGGTTAGGTATTATGTTTCCTATTAACTCAGGATGACCATTGTAACCTCTAATAGAGTTGATAGGGTAATTAGAATGTTGTTATTCATGAAATGAGATTCTAAGTAAGAGTTCAAGGGTAGGTATTTTAAACATTCCTCTTTATTGGAATTATTCAAAATTCCAAGGGTTCATATCTGCTTGAATCTTGTATATAGCACTTATAGATAAATTTAACATATTGGCATGCTGACAAGGTGACTAATCTCATGTAATGTGTCCAAGGTTGACTGAGTAAGATATTGCAAGAGAGTGGAAAGTTAAATATCATGAATTTCACATGCACTATGACTAGAGGTATTGTGATAAAAATCCAAACACAACCTAGTGGAGGCATTTGTCTTCGATCATATATTTGAAACATACTTATATTCAAATTATCTAAGTGTTTTAATGAATCAAGAGAAGTAACATAAGTACCCAATCCTTCATTGATTAAAGCATGTTTGACCTGGATATCTCCTAAATGTACATTAATAAATAATGGTGGATCATCCTCACAAATTAGTATCTCATGTGGAATCATGGAAGAGATTGTAAATTTGAGTGAAAGAGAAGTGCCCACTATTTGGTCAACATGGATAGACATTTGTTCACTCTATTGGAGGATGATATCTTCATATCAAGATAGAGTAGCTTCTTACCCCATGAGTGGGTGGTGAGGAATGTTTATTTAAAATAATAATTTCATTAATTTGTTTCAATGTTGAGGAGATCTTCTCATAATTTATAATAAACGAATCTAATATGGGAGATGTGATAGTTATGTTATAGGATCCCATTCATCATAAGTTGTTAGAGTATTATTGGATAGAGGTGCATAATGTTATCATAAATAATTTGAAGGTGGGTCAGAATTACAATGAAATTTGTGTTGATAAGGTATGTTTTGGTCTAGGTTTGGGTAAGATAGGTTGATTATTTGAAAGCACTTGTGCTATCTTAGGTAATGTGGTTGAATTTTTGGTAACTTCTTATGGTTAAGTAGTATAAATATCCATTGATATTTTTGGGGTATCCAATTGAGGTTTTTTAGTTATAGGGGGAGTAGACATTATGTCAATGGTATAAGTATCATCAATTTTTTTTGGTGTTATTACTTGTGCATGCCCCAATTATCTAAAATGGGATGGGTAAGAGTTTTGAACAATGCAAAATTTTGGGAAGTTATTATAATTTGAGTCTAGATATTGATCGATATAAGAAACTAATTGACTCATATTATTCATGTTGACAATATTATCATCATTGATGTTAGGATATACCATACTTTAACTATTGTTGGTAGTAGGACACTGATTAGATTTATCTTGATGGTTGGGAAGAGGATTCTTGTAAATAACTAAGTGAGTATTGGCTTGATTTAAATCTTAATTCTTGGTTTTAGTTTCATCAGCATTAGTTACTATAACATACTCTTGTTGTCATTTACATATAAGTGATTTGTGATTAAAGTTGGGTTTGAGGAGATAGTCTATTGCAACATTGCATAATTGGTGATAGGTTTCATGAGAATGGCCCCTAATTATGTGAAACCAAAAAAAAATTATTAGGATCATATAAATGTTTGATAGGGCATGTAGGTTCAATATCTCATGGGGAAGGTCATAGAAGATTCTTTTGAATTTATACTAGGGAAATAGGTTTGTGTACACTGAGATGTTTTTGATAAAATGTGGAGTTAGGATGAGATTTTGTTTTTTTGGTGGACCATGCTCCATGATGTTGTTTAGACAAATGGCTTGGATGGTGTGTATGGAATCATAAGTATATGTAACACCATCAATTGTGGCATGTCTATTTTTAGCTTTTATAAGCATTTGAGTTCCTGTGGAAGGGTGTGAGGGTTCAAATTGGTGTATGAGGAAATATTGATGTTTATCTTGGTTGAGGGCCTCTTCAAAGGATTTTGGGGAAAGGGCCCTAACATGGTATTATAATTTAAGATGAAGAGAATTAGTGACTAAGTGGAAGAGGTTTTCATGTGACATATTATGTTCAGCTTTGTTAGACAAGGATTTCCATTTTTTAATGAATACTTGTGTTGTTTTGGATTCTAGTTATTTACACTTGATAAAGTGGACTAGGTTATTTTATGGAAGATCATTAATTTGGATTTATTGAACCAAAGTGTTTGCAAGGTCTTGTAAACTAGTGATAAAATGAGTTTTAAGTTGGTTATACTAATCTAAAACATCACCTAAAATTTTTTTAGTTAAAATTTTGGTGGTATCAAAGGTATTAAGTTTAACCCAATATTTATATAATTTTTTGAAGGTTTTCATATGTAAAGCTTGATCTATGGACCCATTATAAGAAATAGTAGGAACAATTCCCCTTATGTCAACATTTTCAATTTGAGGAACAAGAGTTTCATTTTGTAAGTGTTTAATAGTTTTGTTAATAAGTGGTGATTGTGGTATAAGGTTATCACGTGCATCTCTAAGGGGAGGTGGGAGAGCATTAGTATTTTGTGTCCCCCATTGAGTAGGTTGAGGTTGGTTTTGGATATGCAATAATTGGTTTTACATTTGAATCATTTTATTTGCATTATTAGTTTTAAAATTATCCATTTGGTTAAGAGTTTGGAATAATAACTAATTAGTTTGAATATTATTTTGACTAGTGGAAGCAATATCAGATGCATTAGTATTATGTGAATTATGAAGAGTTTAAGATGCAATAGGATCATGAGATGTGGTAGTAGCATGTGATGCACTAGTGGAATGAGAAATGATAGTATTATTATTTGTATGGCATTGGGTATTAATGTGAGTATTTTGAGAAAACCCATTAAAGCTCACCACTACCATGTTTGTATAAATACTTGGCATGAAAGTGAAAGAAGACATGGAGGATGGCATCATAGTTTTATAAGGAGACATGATATAAGGTAAAGGTGTGGAATAAATCATGAAATGACTTGCCCAAAATCCTATGGAAAAACTTAGTGAAAGTGAATGGGGTTCTCTAATATTAGATTCTATCATAATGTTATAAATGAATGTAGGATCGGTACCTCTATGTTGAGGATTTTCATTGATGAAAAGAAAAATTTAAATCATGTATTTAAGGTCATTTTCATATTATACCACTTCCATGAACAAGGGGTTAAGTGTTGTGGAATAGGGAAGAATCCCATAGTAGTTCGAGTGGTAACATGGATATTACTTTGATCTAGGTTATTTACTACAAAATGTATTTTTAGAGGTTTTTTAGGATTAGCGAATGTCATCATATTAGTTTGAGTTTGATCTATAACATTGTCAAATATATTTTTCATGATGAAAGGACTAAGATAAAATTATTTCCAAAAAATAAGATAAATTGTATTATATTAAGTTGAATAGATCAATGTAGTTCCTTTAGGAAGACAAATAGAACAACTTGTAAAAGACTAGGTTGGGTTGGTTGACTTAGTTTTGTAGGAAGTATTAAAACAACTTGTAAAATACTAGGTCAAGATGGTCAACTTACTTCTAAAATAAATATAAATAAAATAGTTTGTAAAAGACTAGGTCAAGCTGGTTAACTTAGTTCTATAAGAAGGATAAATAGAAAAACCTATACAAAACTAGGTTTAGCTAGTTGTATTAGTTATGTAAGAAAGATAAATAGAATAGCCTATAAAATACTATATTGAGTTGGTCGAGTTAATTTTATAGGTAGAAAAAAATTTAAAATGGTCTGAATCTAAATAATTTATTTTTTAGTTGGATAACGTATAACTAAACATATGGGTAACTATGTCAAGCTAGTCGATCTAGTAGAAACACATAGCACAAAACTTGTATCAATGATAACTAATAAAAAAAATTCAATACAATATATAATAGAAAATAAAATGCAACAATAGTGATTTTTAGAATTCAATTAATTAATTTATTGAAAAAGAAGATTAGGAAGTTGTACTAAAAGTTTGATTATAAGTGTGGGCTCCCAAATATACTTTTTTATCTATTGAATAGTGCCAGCCCAACATTTTAGAGCATAGATAATGGAGGAAGTACCATTCACATAAACCACTAAACTCAATTTCAAGGTTACAATAGAATTAACTTCTCAGCATTAACTGTTAACCGATGCACCACATAAACAAATGAATGGTTAGATTCCTAAGGTTCAATAAAGAGGGAAATCTTAAGCGTTTCCAAAACACCATGAGGTAGGGGAAACTAAAAATTGTGTTTATCTCTGTACTATGGCTATGGGTATTGAGATATGCCCCTCATGCCATGATATTTATAAATGATAGACTAAGATAATCAATAGAGTATTAAGTATCCATTCACAACAATAGATAAGTAGTTTGAAAATTGATGGAACACAGTTTCTATAGAAAACTAAAAAGGTGAAAAATAAAGGAAAACAATCAAAGTTTCAAAATATATCGTAAAATTTTTGAAATTTAAATAAAGAGGTATCCAAATAATAAGTAAGGTAAGTTTAATTACTATTCATGTAGGTTATTTCCCTTTTCTTGAAAAATAAATAGTATTAGGTCGATTTAGTCGACCTAGTTATGCAAACAAAATATAATAGAGTCAAGTTGGTCCAAACAGTCTACTAAAAGATAGTCCAAAATGAATGCATTTTATCTAGTTGACTTGATTTTATGGATACAAATTAAATATATAACTAAGTCAAACCAGTCGACTTAGTTGACTATAAAGTGACAGTTTTATATACCTAAAAAACTAAGAAAAATAATATTAAAATTAAAATTTTAATATCATCATGAAATGAAATTAATTTAAAATTTGATATTAATTAATTAATAAGATGTTTATAATTAACCTATCAATTTAAATTGAGTCAAATAGGTTGATCTAGTAATTTATCAAAAGTTGTTGAGTTGTTGTTTGAAGTTTTGTTATCCAGATGGAATATTAAACCTATAGAGGAAAATACAGAATATTAAATAGAATAAAGTGGGTTGAATAAGTAAAATTGAATAAATGATAAAAATAGATAAAACTATGTTGATCAGATTGACATATCATTTTTAAAATAATATAGAGAAATAAAGGAATCGATCTGATCAATTCAGTTAGATGACAAAAAGGAAAGAATGAAAACTAAATTGATAGGGTCAATCTAGTTTTTTATGATTCATAAATTTGTTCACATAGAGCCAATAAAGTTGATAATATCAATTTAGTTTTGAAAACCTACACATATATCCCTAACTAGGTCGATCAGGTCAATGAAGATGTATGAACCTATGAACAAAGTCAAATGAAGTTGATAGGGTCATTTGAGTATTAAAAATCTTGCACATAGAGTCTTAAACTAGGTCGATAGGGTTGAAAAAGTATGAAAACCTATGTATATAATGTTAAATTGGGTTGATAAGGTTAGCGGAGTATGAAAACCTACGCATAGAATGTTAAACTAGGTCGACAAGGCCAATCCAGTTGTTTATAAAGAAAAATTAAAAATTTCAAGGGATAGATTCATATCAGGTTCAACAAAATGTATGCAAGCAAAACTAGATAGTTCTATAACTTATCTTACTTAATAATATTCAAGCTCAAAGAATGTAATCGACTAACAAGTATGCTTGGGTATACATTTAAATCAAGGTCATGAGAAATATTGGATTTGATAAACCTACACTAAGGGATATTTTATCACACTATGGCAAAGAAGAGGTTTCATAGGCCTCCAAGTAAATACCATCTTGTGATAACCCTATCTAGGTCTTTATGTTTTTAATAATATCAAAACAAGCTAATCTACAAAACAACTATGCAAGATAATTTAGTAAATACATATTCAATCTAATCTAGTGCTCACCAAATCTTTTGAATGCAAATGGGGAGGATAATAACATGCAAAGATAAAATTATTTATAACATAGAGAATATATAAGCAAGGAGAGATATAATCCAACATATATTAACTCTACAATATCTACTTACCAAAATATGAAAGGCTTAGGAATATACTTATTGTTGAATTGAACTTGTCATGCCTCAATCTCTCCTTTGGTCACTATGTCATGCCTCAATCTCTCCCTTGGCCAATAGTGATTTGAAAGAGGTTGTTATGGGATTATAAGGATCATAAGGATAAATTAAATCTAGGCTACAATACCTCTCATATTTATCCAAGACTTCAACAAGATAAGTGCTACTCCTTCAAGGGCAAAAACTTAAGCAATAAAACCTCCTATTTATTATAAAAGTAGATTTACAATCAATAATGATGCACAATTGATTTATACTCTCTTAGAAAAGAAGTGAAATGGGGTATATATAGCCATAGGTTGACCCTATACCCTTCCAAAAATTAAGCCAATAAAGTCAACCTAGTCAACCTCTTTAGGTAGGAAACAAAGTCATTAGGTCTTGAACTATGTCAGCTTTGGCTGACATAGTTTTGTAACATGTGATAAATCTTAGAATAGGGTTGAACCAGTCAAACTATTAGGATACATGGTAAAAATGGGTTTCTATTTAATTAGGGACTATTTTGGGCAATGAGTTTCTTAGGAAAGTGTTTAACAAGGTTTCAAATCCTAGGGAAACATATAGGAGTAATTTGTATTGGTTTAAAGTGGTGGTATAGGGGCTAACACTCTTGTGAAACACTAAAGGTTTTCCAACCCCTTTTCTAGTACAGCCCTTAAGGTTTTCACTCAAATATATTGATATTTGATGAATTTTTTCAAGAGAAAAAGTATCGGTAATTGATAAAGTTTAAAAATATTGTGTGTATATAAGGCCCATTCAACCCTTTCCACTTTTCTTGTTTATAGTTTTTGGAGTTTATATTCACATGAATATCACCAAATTTTGATTCAAATCATCTATAAATATAAAAACTAATTTTAAATTCATTTAATTATCAAGCATGGTCAATCAATTATCTAATATTTAACACTTATTATGAAGCACTTGCCTAATCCATAGAAAACATTGTTGGTGGAGCACTCTTAAAGAATTTTAGTAGACTTATTTGGGTAAGATAAAGGTAATAACAGACTTAAATGGAGGCCTAAGTGGTAATGAAATTTTATAAAATAATCACACCTTAACTTCAATTGAAAATTTGATGGGTTTACATGAGGAATTTCATAATAATATAAGAAGAGAATTTGTAGCATTTTAAATCTAGTTTATAAGAAAATATTATTTTTCAAATAAAATCACATTTGGTAGATGAATATTGTCAATTTAAATGTATCACTCCTTGTATGTTTATATTTTCATTAAGATCAAGTGTTTTTTTCCAAGTGATATAGTCATGGATCGGGTTCTTGTTGACGATTTTGCCCCATAGGTCAAATTATCACCCCTACCATTCAAAACTTCATATATCATACCAGTTTATCTTGGGAGTTAGTTTTTGGTCATTAAAAAACCCTTGAATAATCCATGGTTAATAAGTCTTGAATTTTTTTATGTGTTTCAGGGTCTTTTCTTTCACTTGTCTTATTCTTTGCAAGAAAGTATTGGCATTAATCAAAGCAGTGAAAGGAGAAAGCTTTTGTAAGATGCTCACAGTAAGATGAAAAATAAGACCCAATTAAGTGAGAGTACCAGTCTATTTTATTTTGGGATTCTTTTTCACTAAGTGTTGGAATTTCTTCAGAATCTTTGTCTAAAGGAAAGGCTCTAAGGGGTCCTTTACAATATTCCCAAAAGATATCTTTTCAAAGGAATTGTTTTAGACTTTTTGTTTGAAATAACTTGGGTACTTCATTTCTAATTGGTCCTTTAAAAAAAACTAAAGGGTCACATTATTTTAAAATTGAACCATTGCAAATGTTTTGAAGGTAGTTTTCAAATGGAAAAGGCCTCTTTCATCTTTTCTCAAAAATCCATTTCAATTTTTTTGAAGGCAACTTCTTAGAGAAAGGGGCACTTTTCAAAAAATTTGAAGGTCCATTCAAGTCAAAGGTCAAAGAATGAATTCTATCAGGAAAATTATTTGAGTGAATTATTTCAAGAGAATTATCTACAAGATATGGTCCATTTTAAATTTTCTGAAGGGTCATTTTCTTCTCTGAATGGACCATTTCAAGAAAGCCAAAGGGCATTGTTCTCGGCAAAGTGGTCCACTTCAAAATTTCTAAAGGGCACTTTCTTTGGAGAAGTGGAGCAAAACAAGATTTTTGAAGGGTATCTTTCCTTTGAATAAATAATCCATTTCAACTTTGATGAAGGATCACTTTCTTTTCAAAGTGGACCATTTTAACTTTCTAAAGGTATTTTTCAAAGGGAAATGGACCATTGTAATTTTGTCAAAGGCTCATTTCAAAGGTTTGCAAGACCATTTTAAAAATCTAGAAGGGTATTTTTCCCTTTGGAAAGTCACTTTTCAAAAGTTTTAAGGGTATTTTTCCCTTTGGAAAGTCCTTTTCAACAAGCCAAAGGGTCATTTCTTTAAATTCTTTAAGAGAAATTGTCCATAGGAATTATCCATTGGAAAAAACTTGAAGACCTAATTCCTTTGGACAAAATATCTAAAGGAATTTTTCAAATACAAAAATTCTAAAAAAATAGCTATTGGGGTTTAAATATCTCATGACAGGCTCACAAACATCAAAATCTAGCCCAAGCAGATAGTCATTTGAATTTGAAATACTGAGACATTCTTGCAAATGTCAGAGATGGGTCTTGTCAAGTAGTTGTTTGCATTCAAAAGAGGTCAAAGGGAGTCAAAAAATCTCAAGGGTGAAAGTGTACATGACAAGTGTCAAGGATGAATTCAACTAGTAGAAGATTGATGACTCATAAGAATCCATATCAGGCAGATCGATGCTGCGAATCAAGGATTTGAGTCAATTTTTAATGACCAATCAAAATAAAGGAAATCTTAAGAAATTGGTAGGAGATGGTAGGTGAAAATTAATGGAAAAGCCTTTGTCCTTTGATATGGCTCTCACCTCTAACAAATGACCACCTAATTAGAGGTAGCATGGCTATCTCTTGATTCAAAGAGTGGGTATTTCATCCTTTTTCAGGGAAGACATGCAAAGGCCAAAGGGGTATGCCAATTTTTAAATGCAAGGATTAACTCATTCATGTCAGTTAGAGATATATAGCTACCCTCAACATAGCTCTATTAGTTCAAAAGGAAGGGACTTGAATGCATGAGGGGCTAAAAGAGATTTGTGATGAGATTTATGGTGATCTCAAAATCAAGGTGGTTAAATGCTTTCAATGTTAAAGAACTTGAAAGTAATAAGGAAGGATCCACAGTTATTGGTAACTTCTCTCCCAGTTCCCCACTCTAACATGTAAGTCCCTATTCTCTCTTGTCCCTTCTTCTATATATTCAAGATTTTAAGTGATTATAAAGGGTTCCTTCTCTTTGGATATTAATTTTTTCCATGTTTGGAGAACATATATATTTTTCCTTTTTTTATGAATAAGATAGAATAGACATCTCCTCAAAAATCTTGTGTTTTAGTGTATTTCCATGGTTTTTTGGGAGGTGAAAGTGATAGTTAAGGCTTCCTTTCATCCTATCCTTTCTAATATACTTAACTTTTAGGTGTTAAGCTTATCCTTTCAGGTTGCATAGTTTGCTCTATCATCTTGTTTGTATAGTAAGTTTCAACTCTCTTTAGTGTCTTTGACATACCTATTGAACTATTACCTTAGATCATGCACAAGTCCAAACCCCTATGTGAAATACTAATGCTCAAAGGCTGCCATTTGAGTAGTATAATCAAATTCATGTCCTTATTCATCTTTTTGGTGAACATCACGAAAATGAAGGCCATATTTTTGGTGTATCACCATCATAGATATGATTTCCCTTTGATTTTATTTCTTACCTTTTCCTTCTTCTCTTTTCCTCAATAATCTATGGCGTAGACTAGGAATCCTAAATGTTATACCAAAGGGGGCTATCCCTTAAAATATAAAGATTCAATCTACTAATTAGGCTACCCACAACCTAGGATTATTTCCATGTTTTATCATATCGTGAAGGCTTGAAGCTACCTTCATAAGGGTGCAAGTCTAATTGACAATAGTTTTAATTAACAGAAGCTAAACCATGAAATGAGTGATCCTCTCACTCTTGTAGTAAACACACACACATAATAGTATAACTGCATGAACTTAAGTAATTTTATTAATACTTGAAAAAATAATACATGAGGTTCTATGTCAGTAGAATTTATGGCTTAATTGTGGTTAATTTTCTTAAATCAACCTCAAAATTATAATAATCAGCTCTCACACTAATATACAAGGATATCACCTTTTGCCTTATCCCTCTTTTTCACCCTCACTTTCCTTCAAGCTACCTTAGGCAAAAAAAATTAGTAGATTTTATCTTCTCTTTAGATACTTTCTCTCAAATAGTCCATTCGGTTCCTTATATATGATTTTAGAATAGGTTTGAAGACCTACTTCTCTCTAGTTGAATCAACTGCCATATTAACCATCAGTTAATGATTTATCCATTGATGTGTCTAAGAAAAGTTATAGGGTGAAGATTAAAATGAAATTTGGCCACTAAAATTAGAACATACTTATTTTCTTGAATTTATTTTTATGCTCCATCCCTTGGTGCTAATGTATGATATTTCAAAATTTCATGATCACGTAGTCTTGTCAAGGTGATGTGGCTTCCAAGTAAAAAATTGATGATTTTATAGTAGATTCCATGCCAAAAAGTTCCTTTGTACACTATACATATGCACTTGTGCACACTAATTTTATGATGTGTTGACTTTATCCTTAATTTATGTGCCATTTTTCTACATTGATTATCCTCCTCTAGCTTTAGTGTGTCTAAACACTTACTTTCTATAAAATAATACTATAACTCCCTAAATGATGCCATATGATTTTGCACCATGGATGTTCCTACATTAAACACCCTAGGTAATTAAAAAGTGAGCCCTGGCTCAGAATTTCAAATTCATGACATCATATCCATATTGGCAAATCTTTGTTAGGTCCAACTAGGATGCATATTCCATTGTAATATTCTTCCACTTCACCAAATGTTTATTGTATTCTTTCTATCACATCCTTTTCACAATCTTGGATTCTATAATTTCCTCTATTTATTCTCTCTCATTTTTAGGAAATTATACCCTCTAGTTAGGAATTTATCCCTCCACTCCTCCTCACTTTTCATGAAAATCATAAAAATATGTTATATCAAAGATAGGTGATATATCTATTACTTCTGGTAACTCAATCTCATATGTGTTTTCTAAAAACTTGTGAAACACCTTACATGGTCAATTTTTTTTCAAATTCAACACAAAAATATCTTTTTATATAATTGTGCTAACACTAGATCTCCTACTTTGAATTCCTTCCTCCTGCATCTTTTATTTTCACATAGTTCATAACTTAGGATACTATACTCAAGTTTCTATTTTAATTCTTCATGTATAGTTTGCATAATCTTTGGATTTTGTGCTTCTTCCATAAATTTCATCTATCCCTATTAAATTGGTAATTACTTTGCGATTAACTCAAAAAATAATCTGGATATTTGTTTTCCCTGTGCCCTAGTTGACTACTTAAGTTTTTCCATCATTCTACAGATGTGATCCAAAACTCAAAAGATTTGGTTGCAAGATAGTTCAAGAAACAAGAACAACACAATTGTAATAATGCTATCTCTAAGAAGGGATGTTTTATTGATCAAATTTGTAGACCCAAACATATGCCTATCTCTAAGAAGAGATGTCTTATTTCCATTTTGGGTTCCATATTCATTTATACACATTTTGAAGGTAGGATGAGGATTTGGAATGCCACCAATATTGAGGGAGATTAAGTGGTTTGTCTTCTAGGATTTACAACAATATGGAATTTGAGGAGTTACTATTTTTAGAAACTTACTATTTTTAAACTACACTACTAAAATTAAAATTTAGGGCACTTCTATTTGGTTTTTTGGGGTCAAATCCATCAAGCAAATATTTTTCCATCTCATGGTGTTTCCCTTATTCTTATCTTTCCAAGGGTTCAAACGAGGAATCAAACAGAGCTATGGTGCAAAAGTTATGGCTCCCAGAAGTTCTGCCACCAATTGGGGTAGAACCATCATTTGAATTGTCACCTAAAATATTGTCTGGATCATTCTTCATTCCTTGAGAAGTACTGGTTGACATTTCATTAATATTTTTCATCAAGTGTGGTATTTTTATTTTGATTTGATTCCTGATACATACCTGGAATGGATTTTTCTTTGTGGAGCTGTGTTTTGTGGAGTTGTGCAGGGTCTGATTATTCACCATTTCCATCTGACCATCAGTCTGTGGATGAAAGGATGTGAAATTCTTCAGCTTGGTATGTATTTTCTTCTATTTTTGTTTTATTTATTCATTTAAGGATAAAACATTGGCCCTTTTGGATTGACCACTATGAGAATGAATTTCTTGGCACTAATCAGGGAGATAGATGTAGAAGGTGGTACCTATGGTACCCTTTAACATCATGTTCCAAGAGTGAGGGCAATCCTTTGAGTTCTTGATTCATATATTCCATGTCAATCATGCATGAATAACTGACCAAAGATTATATCATAAACATTTAAATTGACCACATCACATAAGACCTCAGCTTGGAAAGGTTTTATTGCATATGAGAGAAGACATTAGTGGGTGACATAGAATTTTCTCCCTGGACTCAACCATCCAATATTGTATGGCTTTGGGTGAGGCTTCATAGACAAATTTAGGCTTTTCACAACATTAGTAGAGATTAAAATCTTTTGACTCCCAATATGAATAATGAAATGTAGAGGCTTACCTTTCACCCATAACTTAGAGTGAAACAACCTTTCCTTGTTATTTGGCCTCTCCTTATGGGTCCATGATGAAGCAACGATGGGATCAGGCTCATAATATATAATCTCTTCTTCATCTTCTTCGAGTGTAGGGTGTGTATGAGGTAGAGTAGTAGATGTTGAGGATTATGACTCAGAAAGTAGGGACTTGATGGCTCAACATTCTTCTTTGGAGTGCATTCTATATTTGTGGTAATCACACCATTTCCCAATATTCCCTTCCTTTTGCTTCTAATTTTGTCCTCATGTTTGACCTTCTTTGTCACTTTTCCATTTTGTAGGTTGACTCTTTATATTCATTCATCCATGCTTATACTCAATCTTCATAATGAACTTGTATGCCTCAGTGAGGGTTTCTAGATAGAAGAGTTCCATCCCCCCTATATATACCATTGTAGTCCACCATGATATTTGATAACCTTGTGTTTCTCACTTTTTTGGATGCCCAATCTTGCAGATAGAGAATGAAATATGTCAGTGTAATCTTAAACAGACTATTCTTTACCTTGGCAAAACTATTGTCACTTTATATACAAATCATCATATGCTCCAATGGGATATTATTCTTCTTTTACAACTTCTATGAAATCATCCCAAGTTGGTTCCACCTCAAGGCCAATATCATTCATATTGAATCTCTTCTTGTACACTTCCCACCAATTTTTGATAGGCAATGATGCTTTCAAAAGAGAAAAAGTGGTCTTCTCTTTATTGGTGAATTTATTTAAAAAAAATAGTAAGATAATTGATCCAACCAATTTTCTACTACATCAGCATTGATTTTGCCTTCAAATTTAGGGATATCAAAATTCCCCTGAACTTTGAAGGGTGTTGGGGCACTGAAAGGATGTGGGGGTGCAGATGAGGAGCTAGAATTTCCCATCAAAATTTGTTGGATAATTTGGGTGAATTATTGTAGCATCTTCACTTGTTTCTATTGGAGGGATTCATTCACAATTTACATGAAAGGATTGGATGTCTCAGTATTGTTCATAATTTTAGGTCATTTGGAGTGAATAGGTGGATAGTTTGGAAGCTCTATTGTTTTCCACCAAAGGTTCTTATAGCCTAACCTCATCCTCAATATCATACACTCTCAAGACAACTCCTTCAATTATTCAAACCCCAATACAACTCCTTTAATGATTCAAACCCCAATACTTCAACCCTCATCTCACTTATCACTAATGCTCTTTTACTTAGTGAATCTACAACATTATTTGATATTCCACCCTTTTGTTCCACACAAGTGTATAACTCTGTAGGTTTTTTTCCCACTTTATGTGTCTTTGATTTAACTTCCCCTAACTATTGATTTTTTTTAGCACTTGATAATCCATGTACAATGTAAATTCCTTTGGAAAATTTAACACCTCCAATACTTCATCACTTTAATGATCATGTATAAATCTTTGTCATAGATTGAATATTTTTGCTTTGTGTCATTTAGCTTCTCACTAAACATGATATAGACCTTCCATATCAGATCTCATTACTCCATTCATGTCACAATAAACTTGGAATACCTTCTTGAAGTTTGGTAGTGGAAAAACATTTTACTCCATCACTTTCTTTTTTAGCTATTGAAAACTACACTCTACCTCTTCCATCTAGGAAAATGACTTGTGATCTTTATGTAACATCTTTTATTTAACCTTTTAGGGTTTTACACATGTAATTCCTATGTTTGGTTAAAGGGCTGAGATATCTAAATCAGTTAAATAAATATGAAATAATTAAGTTATTTATTTTTTATGATTTTGACCTTATTTTAATTTCTATAAATAGCCACAAATAGGGATAAAAAGAAACTTATCTTAAAATTAATTATCATGGATGGTCTAGGTTCTAAAATTTGATATCTAAGTAGTAGTCTATGTTATCAATAAGATTCTGATATTTGTTTATTAACTGGACAATAGTGCCATCTATTTGTAGTGTCCTCAATGTGGTTCTAATGTCCCCTTTATGAGATTGTTCCATTTTTAAGGAGAAACTATGCCTATGTCTACATGTTCAATTATTTCATGACTGAAACCTATAGCTTTGTATTATGTTTGGAAAACCTAATTTCATATGCAAAACCTAGTTTTTTTACAAGTATGATATGACCAATAATGCAGTGTGTGTTATTATGATGGACTAGACATCCTCAACACCTTGTTATGTAGAGAGTTTCCTACATACCAATAGTCTGAAGAGGGATCAAGTCTGATGTAGTTCTCCCACCTAGTGCTTGATATATGTGTAAGTGAAGTCTATAATGAGAGTGGCCTTGAATGCTTTGCATGTGTTTGAGATTTTAAATGCTTGAAAATTTGACTTAAGGCTATTGTAGATGGTAATATGAATAATGTAGTGAAAAATAGGGATGAAATACCTTTATTTTTTACAACTTTGTCTTTGGTTTGAATAGTTTTTGCTTCTATTTTCAATATTATGAATATAAGTGGATTAGACTTGTATTTATAGGTTTATGTTACTTATGTGGATAATAAATGACCTTAGGCCAACCTTAGGAGGGGCACACAATCAAAAAACTGTTCATTGGGAAGAACATGGGCTAAGGACAGTGGCACCAAGTTAAGGTCACTAGTACCATGTGGCTTTAGTATCTTAAATTTGGAACTAATGTCTTTTTGGAAAATTGCTAAATAATTTGGATTTGGGTTAGAGAAAACAATGTTGGGACTTGTCTTGATTGGCTATAGGTGACTGTGGACTATGAAATGACTAAAAATGTAAGTCTAATTCTCAAAGATAGGTTTATGGATAGCCTAGGGATAGGTTGACTCAAGAGACACTCTTATCATCCAATTACCACATTTAGGTGATTACATTTTCCCTCCATTTATGTTAGTAATGTATCAAAGTGAAATGACTAGTATAAAGGAAACAAAAGTGTACCTAGACTTACCTTGAAAGTGACGCCTATGTAGCTGATTTTGAATATGCAAATTTGGGTCTACATATGTGGAACATGATCCAAAGAAATTTCCTACAATGAAACATGAAAAATTAAATCCTTACGAGATAATAAAAATAAAAATACTATATTGAAATGAAATCGCTATATAAAGTTGAGTAAAGAGAGGAAAGGAATGAATACGCCTCATTGGGTACATAAACCAATGCATGAACTTGGTGATAACCTATGTGTGTTAATGTGCATAGTGATAATATCATTGAATATATTGAACTAATATAGTGTATTTCTCAATCCTCATATGGGTAACTCAACAAATCAATCTAGTTTTGACTCCATCATTGCCCACCCCTGCTTGGTGGATCCTGAACTCTGTGAATAGCATGGATAATATTGTTAGTGTGGAAAACCCTCTCATGTATGTGGCTCAATAGCTTATGTAGGCCATAAATCCATCATTTCCCCTATGTGAAGTAGATGCATCTATAATTTTACTACACAAAGTGTTGAAATTATCTAACTGAGTAATATAACTATGCATTCAGCTCTGCAGCCACTCAAGAATGCCAACCACTACATGAAAGCATGAATTTGGTGATAACATGGAATTTGATAGAAAGTGTATATAACATATAAAATTAAATGGATTTTTCCATTCCATGTGATCAATCTATTTGAAGCTAAGTATATGGAAACTATGCACCACACACATGCCCCCAATCTAATTTCTGAGTATACTAAATTTGAATCAAGTATGTAATAGCTAAAACTATGTAACTGATCTAAATGTATGAATGATCATGCCATGCTTAATTCCCCTAAATCTAAGTACTTGGTGTGAATCTAAACTAAAATAAATGAATATAAGCCAAATATGAACATAACTACCAAACTTATGATTGTATATGTGCAAATTTGTATTGTATTTGGTATACCATTCTAAATGATCTAGAATATCTTATAGCTAGGGATATTATACAATAGTGACGTATGTTGTTAGTGTCCCAATTTGGATTCTAATGACTTTCTAGTTTTATTTTTGTGTGATCTGAACTGACAGCTAAGTCTCTATTCTATTATGTGTTTGCCTTGATTATTATATCTAAAACTAAGACTACATGCTGAAATGTATTTATGAAAATCAATGTAGGAGCTTAATCTTTATGATAACCCCTATAAATTCCCCCTCTTTTTAGGGTAGTTATGAAACCTGTGTAAAAATTTCCCTCTAAAGAAGTATCTATCCAAAATGTGTTAGTTAGAGCATATGCATGATATTCCAATATAGTTTAAAACATAACATCAGAATGTAAATGTATTTGAGCATAAGTAGGGAATGTCATATGTATTTTATAATCTATCATTATAAAAGGGTGTCAAGATAGATGTAATCAATGTATATAGTAGTAAATTTTGAGTAACTACATAGGGTGATGGGGCATAATGTCATAAAGGCTCCCAAGTAGGAAGGGTAGATGCATGACATCTTTCATGACATCAAAAAATGGTGTGTTTGTAACAATAAAATACAAGTGTCATGGTGTAAAATCATACAAGGAAGCAAACATAAAAACACATGAGGCACATAAAAATTAATCCAAGGGGCCATAATATAGGGGACATAGACACATGTCACTAAATGAGAGAATGAAGGCATAAAAGAACATGTTCAAATGTCTACATACACAAACAATAATCAAGTTGGCATAGAGACAAAGAGAAAGACATGTTCAAATGTTCATATATAAAATCATGAAAGAGCACACACAAGGGACATGGGCACATATCCAAGGCATATAAATAGATAAGTGGAATAGAAGCCAAGGAATAACACCATATTTAAATGCCCTTGAAATGGAAAAATTAGAGGAAACACAATCAAGTCTAATCTAGGAACTAAAAATGAAAGCCTGCATAACTATGTAAGACAAATCTATGTAGATGCTAGGGTGCATATATACTGAGTCTAACTAGTGATAATCAAAAAAAATTTAGAAATAAGGAGTAATGATCAATATCAAAAGAAATAAATTCATAAATATAATGTATAATATGTAAAGATAAAACCTAGTTATAGAAACCATGTAGAAGATGCCACTGAGTGGGCAGATGTAGCAATGTATAAACATGGATCGATGTAAATTACCCCAATGGTAAGATGATAGATAGTTTAGATTAGTGTAATGGATTGGATTCCTCTATATAATCTACAATCACTTGACAAAAACAAGTAAATCATGTGCATATGATAAAATTGATTATACTAGGATAACTAGAAATATGCAATATCTGACAAGTAGTAAAAATGTTAACATAACAATGCATACAAACTATAACATTTTTGGATTTTTGAAATATTTGAATGCTTTTTGTATTTTGACATATTATATTATCTTTTTTGTTTTCTGAGTATAAACTATGTACAAGCATATGAAAATAAAATATATACAAGAAGTAAGAGAGAGAAAGTAAATATTGGAAATGTAAATGAAAAACAATACAAGAAATGTGTAATGTCTATATAGACCGAAGATCACATCTATCAGATGTGGATAATCAAATGGCAGATCTGGTGGAAAATCATTTAGTGTTGGGTATTGATCCTATCCAAACTCAAATAAGTCATCATCATCATGATCATCATACTAATTTGTATCAGTGGGGATTTATCCTTGGCATGAGTCTAGAGTCTATGAATTTGAATGACATGTTGCTCAACTATGTAGGATGAATCTCATGTAGTCTTAGGGTAAACCACATTAGCTCATGGAGTATCTATGTGAAACCTATGGTTCTCATCAATGTCATGATGTAAAATTCAAACCATGTGTCCATCATGAGTGAATGTAAATCATCTCTCTAACTAATCAACTATAGCATCCATTTCTTGTAACCATGTACTACCAAGTGTAACCTGTATATGGGTGTCTCTTTTCAAATGAATAATACTATATTGGCCATAGTGGGTCCATGTGAAACTAGTAATGTAATATGTCCAATGGAGTCTTGACAGTGTATAACATGTTGTAAATCACTCTCCTAATAACCAATGTGGTGTAAAATCACAAAATGCAAGTATTAGGATTAGAATCCTCATCTATATACACATGTGGAAGATATATGTCTTATACAAATATCTATATAGTCAATGGATAATGTCATGAATATCTATGTCAGTGATGACTCTATTATGGTGTTTGTATCTGTGTAGTAGCTCATATCATTAGTGGTGGTGGTGCCTGTGGAGGATGTATAATATAGATAGTTCCCTTATCCTTAAATTTGTTTAGCTCATGTTGTAGTTCTATAAACATGGTTGTATCATGTCTGGTGAGTATATAGAAGTGATAAAATGGTTTCCTTTCCTATGGTGACAATATGATAGTTGATCTCTAGGAGACTGTGGGTAACAACATCAATCCTCTATCAAGTAATAACTATAATATCTAGTGTGGTATATCTTGTGATCTATCTTCTATATGACTAAATTGGTATCCATGGATGTGACCATATGTACTGAATGGATCAAGGGATTGTCTATTGACTGTGGCTAAATATGGGATCCTGTATATGTAGAATCCTAAACAAGTGATGTTACCAGTGTAGGAAAAGGTATAAGGGCCTTCAAATTATGTTTGTATTCCTTGGGACCCACCGATGTAAAGCTCAATCCACATAAATAATAATCAATGTCAATAGGTGGTTGGTCATCCTCTATAGTGGCCTATTAATCTATGTAAATATTATGAATGTAAGTCTCCTATGAATTGACAAGTAGTGGTAACTGAGCTATGAGAATCTCATCATCTACACTGGATGAGGATGTATGTACTATGAGAGGTTTTTCATCTATGCTCTATGAAAGGTACCTATGCTCATAGAGGTTGGTACTCTATTGTTGGGGAAGGTAGCTATGCTCGAAGGGGCTATTCCTCTATCATTGAGGAAGGTATCTATGCTTGGAAAGGCTGGTCTTCTATCATAGGTGAAGGTATCTATGTTATAGGATGATTTGAAGTTGGTGAATGAATAGTCTTACTAGACTCCCCCACCTCATAAGTATGCATATGCTAAATAGGAATCTGGTGAGGTGGGGGTTCAATTAGAGTATGAGGTGTCATAGTAGATGATATACTTAGTGTATGAGGCTTAATGAGGTTGTAATATCAAAATGGATGATTATCTATTAGACATGTGTAAAGTTACCCATCATGTAAAAATTTAACACATCATTGAAGAGTGGAAGATGCATCCTCCATACCATGTACCTAGGGTCTCTAGAGTAGAAAATTATAATGTAAATGGTTTAGTATGACTTGAAAGTGTGTAGATAATGTCTTTGGTCCCACTGTAATATCCAATGTCATTGATCCCAATGTCTATCTAGGATTATCATCAAAACCCTGAATGTTATTGTATGTTTTATGAATAGATTTTATATCAACCCCCATGGTTTTCAAAAATGTGAGGTTACATATATTGAGTCTTGAACCACTATTAATGATAAATCGTATAATAGTTGAAATGTTGTTTTGAGATTCAATAAAAAGTGGTAAGTTTTGATAAATGACTAATTATGAAGGTAAATCCTCATTGGAAAATATATATCACATCCTCCACATCTTTGATAATAGTCATGATAGATGTAAAATATGATGGATTAGTATCATAAGGCATATATGTGTGATTAAGAATTTGATATAGAATATCTTTGAATATTGTTGCTTTTTGAAGTAATTTCAAGATAAATATTTTAGCTGGTGTATTCCTCAACTAATCCAAATTATCAAACTCTCTTTGTTTATCTTTGGGTGTTGTTGTAGTGTGCTATGGATGATGAGGGATGGTAGGGTTACGCTATTCCTATATAGGTTGAGGAGGCACCATGTTCTACCTAGTGTCAACTCAAACCATAGGATCTACTATTTTCCTAGGGCAAGTAGAAGAGGTAGGATGGGAGCATAGATAATCAAGTAGTCTAGGTGGAGGAAAAATAAAAGGAGTCCTCTAAGCCCTCTATCATATAGTAGTGACTATAGGTACCTCAAAGTGAGCCATATAGTAATGATCCATAGGAAAATGGGGCTCACATGATTGAGGACCAATATGTGAAATAAGCTTAGCTAAATTTAACCCAAAATAAGAGTAACATACATGTGTACCTTTATATAAATAATTGTCAATAAACATGATAAGAAAAGTGCCAAGCTTTGCACCATGAAATAAAACATGGATTTTATCATGATAATCATGGCAACAAGCTATAAATTAAGATTTAGTGACATCTAAAAATGTGAACTCTAGGGTTGTCTAGGGTTAGGGTTTTGTAAGCTAGGGTTTATTTACAACACTTTAATTTATATGTAAATTAAATTAGAACCCTAATGTAAAATTTTATTTTAATTAGATAGGTTGTCTAAATAAAATAAAAAATCAAAAGTATGCATCCCTAAATTTATTTCATAAAAATAGGAATTAATGCAAGCTAGGGTTTTATGTAATAATCTAAGTAAGACAAGTTCACCAAATGATTTAACCTTTTAGGGTTTTACACATAATTCCTATGTTTGGTTAAAGGGGTTAAGATGTCTAAATCAGTTAAATAAATATGCAATAATTATGCTATTTATTTTTTATGATTTTCACTTTGTTTAAATTTCTATAAATAGTAATAAATAGGGATAAATAGATATTTATCTATAAATTGACTATCACAGATGATCTAGGTTTTGAAATTTGAGATCTAAGTAGTAGTTTATATAGTCAATAGGATTTTAATATTCATCTATTCACTAAAATAGTAGTGTCATCAATGTGTAGTGTCATCAATGTGGTGCTAATGTCCCCTTTATGAGACTATTATTATTTATAGGGAGCACCTCTTCCTGTGTCTATAAGTTTTGTTCTTGCATGATCGAAACCTATAGCTTTGTATTGTGTCTAGAAAACTTGATTTCTTATGCAAATCCTAGTTCACTTTACAGGTATGATATGAGTAAGAATTGAGTGTGTGTGTGTGTGTGTTATTAGAATGGACTTGGCATCCTTAACACCCCATTATGTAGAGATTTGCCTATATACCAATACTTTGAGGAGGGATCAAGTGCGATGTAGTTATCCTACCTAGTGCTTGATGTACGTGTAAGTGAAATTTATAATGAGAGTGGTCTTGGATGACTTGAGTGTGCTTGAGCTTTAAAATGATTAAAAACTATAATTAGGGATATTATAGATGGTAGTATTAAAAAATTAGGGAAGAATAGGGATCAAATACCTTAATTTTGACCAGCTTTTTCTTTGGTTTGAATAGATGTTGCATCTATTTTATATCTAGTGAATATAGGTCAATTAGACTTGTATTTATAAGGTTATTTTACTTGTGAGGATAATAAAACAAGCTTAGGCCAACCTTAATATGGGTACACATTTTAAAAACTATTTTTTGGGAAAAGCTAGGGATAAGGACAGTAGCCCCCAGTTGGGTACACTAATGATATGTGGTTGTAGTGTCCCAAATGTGGTGCTAATGTCATTTTGGAGAACTACTAAATAATTTAGATTGGGGTTGGATATAATAATTTTGGGACTATTTTTTGACTAGCTATATGTGACTGTGGTATGTTGAATGAATGGAAATATAAGTCTAATGCTCAAAGATATATCTATGGCTAACCTAAGGATAGGTTGACTCAAGCAAAACTCTTAGCATCCAATTACCACTTTTAGGTGATTACAATCTCCATGATCATTTCACATATCCCATTAAATTTTTTAATAAACTTTATATATAAGAATATGAGACTATGAAATTTTCATGATTTAAAGGCACTTCTTGGAGATGGCCACTTTACTATTGCATGTACTTTATCATTGTCCATCTTCAATCCCTCCTTAGAGATTAATAATCCCAAGTATCCAAGCTAGTCTTTCATAAAACTACACTTCTTTACATTGATAAAAAAAAAATCTTCATACAATATTTGTAACACACTTCATAGATGCACCACATGATCATCCTTTGTTTTTATAAATACTAAAATGTCTTCCAAGTACATAATGACATAATTCACTAAGATTGGATTCCAAAATTTGTTCATCAACCTCATGAATGTACTTGGCACTTTGGTTATCCTAAAGTGTATAACTAACCACTCATACAATCCTTATTTTGTCTTAAACAATGTCTTCCATTCATTCCCTTCACAAATTTTGATATGGTGATACCGCCTCTTCAATTAAATCTTACTAAAGTATCTTGCACCACTCAAGTTATCCATAATGTCATCTGTGTATGGAAATGGAAACATGTACTTGGTTGTAATTTTTTAATACCTCTCCAATCTATGCACATGCACCATTCTCCATCTCTTTTTGGTGCTAATATTGTAGGTACTATGCACAAGCTCAAAATTTATTTTATCATCCATTTATTAATTAATTCATGCACCTACATCTCTATTTATTCATTCTCCATTGGCATCATCCTATGTGTGGCCTTTTTTTTAGACTCACTCTTGGGACCAAATCCATATGATGACTAATGCTCACCATAGGTGGTAGTTTTTTCTTGAAAATTGCTTGATACAATGTTAGAAAACTCATATATAAACTCCTTTAATTGCTTGATACTTTTCTTTTGGGTTGGTTCCTTGTCTTCTCTTGGTATCTTCAAAAAGAATCTATTCAACATAAATGATTTTCCATGCTTGGGTTCTTTTGAATAATTAACTGAATTGACTAATTCCTCTTATCTATGTGTGATGTGTGTAACAACATTCATCCTTATGATCCTTTCACTTTGTGCCTATGGGAATTATTGACTATTTTGACCACAAGTCAAAATAGGTAAACCCCCTATATTAAAAAACTTGTATATGCATCTATTAGGATGTATTATGGGATGTAATAGTCTTATTTTATGACATTTAGTGAGCTATTAACCTTGGTCATAGTCAAATCTAATCCTAAGTCATTCTATATCACTTAAGGGGCATATTTGAGCCATTTATGAAGGTTGTATGGTTTTATTAGGTAGAAAAGTGTTATAAATTATATTTAAATATCCAATATTTCATGTCATTTCATCTCATTAATGTTATTACTAACTAAAAACCTTGCAGGATCCTAACTGAAACTAAGAAAATAATTGAAAAGGAGGTTTTGGTAGTTATACGACATATAAAGGAGTGTGACACATGTGAAAAGCTCATGAAATGACACTTAAACTTCCTTGAATCCATTTTAATTCTTTATTATCTTTATATCTATCAAAATTAGACCAAAACCATTTTGTATCTCCATCGTTCCACTAGACATGCAAAACTGGTAACCAGGTCTTCTGATGGTATGACCAGTAAGAGAAGTTTTAGGTCAAATGATCTTGTGGGTGATAATAAAATAAGTACACTTCACATTACTGATAGCATTTGGAATAGTGGTTTCCTATGCCTTATGAATCAATCTTAATATGTTTATTATTTCTTTTTGTATATTAATCCCCACATCGTAAAGTTTTATCCTTATATGAGCTATTAATTACAAACCATTTATTGAAATTGCTTCCAAATAATGTGGGAATATTTTTATCATGGTTTTATTTTTTGAGTTGGTTTTATAATCCAAACATCTCAAGTTAGAAGTTGAGACCACCTTTGCTAGTTGCAAGCATATTACACCAATTACAAAGGTCTTTCTCGTTGTAGTGGTTTTAGATAAAGGTTTTATGTTATTTTTAATGCTTCCCACATCTTTTTAATCCTATCTCATTCAAATACTAGTGTCAAAGTCTACATCCATGGAGTTGAACTCAAATATCATGTCAACATAGTCAGTCTTTTCATGACTACCACCTACAGTCAATTGTATGAAGGCTTGCACAACATCCATGTAGGTTTAATTAATAGTTTAAAGAGGTGTTGATCATACCATTATTACATTAGTAATCCATCTAAGCCTCTATAATGGAGTATCATGGACTAAAACAACTAATTTAAATTATATACATAGTTCTACAATCTAATGAACATTTACAGCTGCCCTACAAGAGGATGAACATGTTGACATAAGGTATTGGAATTGGTTTAAGGTAATTTAAGGTAGAAATGATACATCTTAGAATTAATAGAGGTTATAAGACTTATTGGAGGCCCATAAACCATTCACATTGACCATGTAACATCTTCACCACCCTTGTCTACTATTGTGTGCACACCTAGGCTCCCACTGAATTCAAAGCATTTGAAGTGAAGATTTTAGACATGTTTTGAGATTGAGGGGTAGGTAGACTTGAGAAGTCATTTTAAGTTAAGAATTTTGTTTCAGGGATTTGTTACCTTAAAAACTACAAAACAAACCCCTATACACTTTTAGTGCTACCATATGATTAAGTGACATAGAATCTAGATAATTTTTAATGATTATATAATGTATCACTCATATAGAAGTGATGTCTTAATCAAAGAGAGTGAATGTTTGAATCCAATAGGTGATGTAGAGTGATCTTTGAATCCATACATTTCTTCACTATAGAAGGTCAAAGTTCTCTATAATATCTTGAACCTCAACTGACTCTACAATCCAAGGTGCTAGTATAGGTGAATACATTCATGAAAGTGGTCTTATGAAGGTAAGATGGACTAGTGGATCAAATAAAACATTGAGAAGGGTTGGATTACAAGTTTTTTGACCTTCATAAAAACCTATAGGACTTCCTTTTGGTCCAAGAAAGGACACCTACATGTTTCCAAGCAAGGTGACATAATAAAACCTAAAGGTTGAGTGAAATTTTAAAATTCTAAGCATGATATGTGTTAATTTCACTCATTAAATGTAAAAATAGGATTTAAATAAGGATTAATTTAAAAAATATTATGCATGACATCTATAAGTGTCCTTTTAATCCAATAAAAGAACCTATAGTTTGACTGTAGTGTGACAGTGCACTAGTATAGGGAAGTATGTTCTTGTCTTAAGTCTTAATCATGAATTGAGTCATAAGGTGAGTTTTAAATGACCTTAATGATTTTAAGGGAATCATATGAACATGTCACAGGGTTTAACCATTCAATACGCACCTACAAGTAACTCTTTCTTGAACAAATGACATAGTCATAGTTGACTATCAACTAGGTCAATCCAAATGGAAGGTCTATATTGAAAGATATAGCAGAGGTCTTGATAATGAACTTGGTTGGAGTGATTTTATATTGATATTAAACACCTCAAGAGACTCCCATATCATGGAAATAGGGTAAATAGTTGGTTCTAACTCACAACTTTCAATCAACTTACAAAATCTTGCACATAGTGAGTTCTCCACAAGTTTGTTTTGGGTTTTGTGAGGTTTGGATATGTTATGAGTATTTTACAACCTTAAAATATTTCATATAACATAATTACCAATTAAATAAGCCTCTCATATCATAATTTTTCTTGAGGTAATAGGGGATATTCCCTCTATTCTATCTCAGATAGAGGGCACTCCCAAAAAGTGCAAATATATAAGTTTAGTAAGCAAATGGTAAGAAGGTGTGTTGGGAGATGTTGTAACCTTGAAATGAGTTGTAGGGAGTTGTATGGAACATGGATTAACATGTATAAGGCCCCACATGTATTATAAACTAAACATAGTGTCCTAAACTCACAAAGGTACAAGCAAACCTGTTAGGCCTTGAAACACATTCATGGGGAGATATAAGGTGTGTGTGAGCCTCTATCATGTAGAAAAAGACATGAGAAATTCATATATTGACCTAGGATCCTAACAGGGTGTGCAAGATGCAAAGGAAAACTTGATAAGGCAACTTTATAAGCTCACTCCTATATGGAGGCTTAGCATGGGAACCTAGGGAGCTAAGATATGTTGAAGAGGGTCCAAACAAGGATCTAGTGGAATTTGTTCAGGGTTCCAACATCAAAATTTATGAACAATCCTTAAGGGTGAAAACTAAATAAAACCTTCTAAAACCCTTAATTAGGACCTGATGGGAAATATGAATAAGGAAAGGCATCTAGATGAGATATTTTTGTTAAGAATATTATTTAAATTATTCATAAGGGATTCCCCAAGGCCCCTTCATATCAATTTGGTTTCTACCCTACTTGTATGAACAGGGTACAAAACTACTTTTATTGATAGTTTTTTATGTTTTTAAGGTTCAAGAGATATTTGGAAGATTAAGATCAATTTTGGGGATAAAATTAGACTTAATTTATATCCCCATGCTCATATCTTACTTCAAAAAATCACATAGGTACCTCTAAAAACACCTTCACTTCAGTCAGTCCAAACTGGCATAGTGAATGAGAGGTGATCACCAAGTGAGAAGGTGATAACTTAAATTGTGATTAATTTTAAGTTTTACATAATGAATATAATGGTATGAATAATATTTAAAAGTGTCACATCACCCTCTATATGGATTTGTTTGATAAACTGAAGCACACCTTGGTGCCAAGTGTGAAAGATGAGTGAAAGAAAGGTGATTATGACTGAGGTAGTGCGAACACTTGTCCAAAAGAATATTGAGGATTAAGGACACATATAATGAATTTTGGATCCTATTTATAACCCCTATTCATATTTAAATAATGTTATCTATTCCTAGTCTAATGTGTAGCACTCATAAAAGGTCAAATGATGAGGGCAATTTCAAGAAGCTAGTCGAGAGACCTCTATGCAAGATTTGAAGAGTTTCATGCCATTGAGGGATATTTTTCCAATTATAATTTGCATGGTATGTCTTATAATTCATTATCCTATATATTTAACTCCTTATCTCATCTTGACACCTATTCTTGTGACTCTTGGATTTCATTCTTGTCTCTCCTCTTTCACATTCTATAAATACTAGCCATTTTGGATCTTTTTTCATAATTTCACACCATGTATGGTGAATCCTTATTAGTTTTATTTTTTAATCTTCCTTATAATAATAAAATAAATCTATTTTTTATTTCAAAAACATCTTTTCTAATTGTACAAATTGATTAATGGTGAGGTCTAGTGATTTTATCCTTACTTCTCCCTATCCTTTCATGAATAGTACAATGATTTCTCATTCTAATAGGTCATATAGAGTGTAGTTAGTGTTTTTGGATCCCTTAAAGTGTGAAATTGTCCTTAAATTCATAAATATAATATATATTCTACTTAACTTGATTTTTTGCATGCATATCACCTCTATACTAAAATACTAATGTTAGAGCACTTTAGGACTTTGAAGCTAGTTTGTAGGTCTTATTTCTTAGTGAAACAAGTATGATAGCATTGTGTAAATCCTTATGGTGTATCACCTACTTATAATGTATTTGTTTCATGCACATTTATACCCATTTTCACATAAGTAATTAGTTATAATAGGTGATAACTACTTTAAGTCAAATTCAGGGAGCTAACCCTTAAACCTAGAGGTCTACTTCTACTATAGGTAAATCCACATACCTGGAAGCATTACAATGTTTCCCAAATATAGATCAAGCTTGAAGAACCTCCTCTAAGGTGAAATATTTGGTGACAATAGTTTTGGTATGAAGGGTGGGACCCATTTTCCTAAAGACAACTTGTCAAGGTGAATGTTGGCCTTGAAAACCTCAGTGGCATATTGATGTGCTACTCAGCATATGGAAAATCCAATCAAGGTAAAATATAGTTTTATACCATTGTTTTTTCATATATTTTATCTCATACTTCATGGTCCTTACTATTTCATCTTCTAGTAGTGTTTCCAATCCCATCAATCTACCACTTCAACCTGAACTTCCTCTTCAAGTTCAACACCCTCAACTTATTCTACCCTTTGAAGAACAAGAGGACTTTACTAGACAATAAGATCAAGAGAGTTAGTAAGATATTAAATAAAACATGTCTAGTACACATTCCTTCCTAGCCTTTAATACTAAAAATCTAATCCATTTTAATTCTTATGATGACATTTCACCTAATGCTACAAATATTATGCCTACATTCAATGGTGAAGGTCATGTTACTCCTAGTGAACACATCAGGGATATCTCCAGTTTTTGTAGTTTCCAGAATGTCACTAAGGTCAATATTTATATTAGACTCCTTTCCATTTCTCTTAGAGGGAAACCACTTTATTGGTATAGGAATTTGCTTGGTGGTTGCATCATAACATGGGATGACTTTGAAGTGTTTCCAACTTCAAGATTTAAGGATGAGAGTGACCACACTTCACTCATCCACCAATTCAATGTCATCCAAAGATCCCCCAATGAAATAATTCATGCCTTCAATGAGATGTTCCAAAAGACTTGGCATATTTTACCTCCTCCCATTAGACCACCTGCTAGTTTTGTCTTCCCTACATACTTGACAGCCATTGGTACTGATATTACCACCATGTTTTAATCTATGGGTAGTTTCACTCTTCCTGAAGCATATGAACTTAACATTAGATATAATAATGGACTCATTAAATATGGGAAGTTTCCTCCTAAATTTTATATTCCTCTTCTTCTTAATGTCCTTATTGTTGCTCCAAAAATTACCCAAGTTCTAAGTGTAAATACTAATCTTATAACTTCTCATAAGAAGGAAAAATATGATGTTGATTGGAGGGTAATATTCCTAGCCTTAGAGGCTCAAAATAGGCAATCCAATCTATAAAAGGGTGCTCATCAAAACCTCTATCCCTATCATCAGCAATATGGTTTACAATATGAGAGAGGAAGGGGTCAAGGGTAGCCTAATTTCAATAGGTCTACCAATGTATGCAATCCTAATTCTACCTCCAACACAAGAGAGATGGTATCAGTGCATATCAATTTTATTCAAGGATAAAAATTGAAACAAGGCCAATTTATGGATGAAAATAGAGGAGATAAATATATAGTTTCTCAAGGAGGAGTCACTCCTCTACTATCAACTGAAGATGAGGCTTAATGTAATCAAGTCAAGGTTGAAATCCTCAAGGATAAAGCTTCACCAACTTCCTAATTGAAGATACTTTTGAGATCAACCAAGGAAATTTTATTGAAAAAAATACAAGAGTTAATAGGAAGGCTTAAAGAGGTGATAATAATGTGCCTACAAGTTAAACTAATCCTCCTACAAGGAAGCAAGGCATGACTACAAGAATAGCACTCCCAAACACTCATGTACCTTCTCTAAATCAAAATGTGGTAAGGTATAATTAAATTTATTATATTCCTAAAGCTAAAAGTAATTACTTTCATCTAAATACTCAATAAAAATTAAGTAACTCTACTCTGAACATAGTGGATTTACTGAAGAGTGCAAATGCATCCATTTCCCTTTGGGATGTACTTCATATGCCTAGCCAAAAGAAGCTCTTGAAAAAATAGTTATCTACTATACATGTTAGTACTTCAACTTAAAAAAATATTCATGGTCATGTAGCTCTTACCAAGTCCCCTAATAACATTGTGGATCCATCTACCAAATCTGAGAAGCCTTCACCTTTCTACCTCACTCTCATTGTGGGTGATAAACTAGTCCATAGCTGCATAGTTGATCATGAATCTTCTACATCATTGATGCCGAAGGTTGTAGATGAAAAATTGGGCCTACAATATGAAACATATAACAAAATAGTGATTTAGTTAGATGGTAGACTTGCTAAGCTAATAGGATTGATCAAAGGGTTGAAGGTTTTCTTGCATGACTATCTTAGTTTCCCCATCCTTCAAGACATTATTGTTATTGACCTACCTGCTCATTTTGAAATCTATCTTTCAAGATATTTTATAACTAAGATAGGAGACTACCTCTCAGCTAATTGGTCCTTATTATCCTTCATGTCAAGTTATGGAACAAAGGAGACCATAAGAACTCAACCACTTGTAAGGTTCCACATTGAACCTTATGTAGAGGCAAGCTCAAATTTGAATTATGTAATTAATGAGAAAGAGGAGTCTAATGTGGATGATTGTGCTCCTTCCAAGATTGAAGTTATATCTAATTTTTTTATAGATGATTATGGTGTATATGATTATGAGCATTATCATTATACCTACTTTGAACAAATTGACCTAGGCATCTATATCATCTATGAAGATACATTTGAGCAAGCTGAGGAAAGTGTTAAGAATTCTTTATCACCCATTGTTGAAGGTAACTATTTCATCCGTGTATATGATGATGAAATATTGAATAACCTGATAGATCACCATGGTGACAAGGATAGTGTCTTTCTACCTAAAATTGATGAAGTTTCCCTTGATGATGACATTCATGAGGAAGAGGAGGATGACTTATGGCAAAGGCTCACTACCATATGTCAAGAATTTGATTAGTTAATTAATACTAACTCTCATTGAAATAATTACATATTTGATGTCAAGTTAGCTAATGAGCATAATGAGTAGGTTGTTGAGTGTCTCACTAAACATGGAAAATAGTGTCATGTTATGAATGAGGTAGAACATCAATATGTTCTCCAAGGGTCTACAGTCATAGAGAAGCCTAGTGAAGACAAGGAAAGTATGATTATTCTTGAAGAATATTCAAGACCTCGACCTATTTTTTAACTATATTTAGATGGTTTAGATCATGAATAAGATGATCCTAATGATCTCATACATCAAGAGCACCATGATGGTGAATAAAGTGAAGGTGAAACAGTCTTAATCACTCTTAATCTAAAATTTGAGGGATACCAACCAAAAAGTACAAAGATAAAGTTAGTTGCAGATATAAACAAGGTTATTAGAGAGCATTCATGAAATCTAAAGGTATTCCACTTATATGTGTGAGGAGACATAAATATGGTAATCTTCTTGACCATCTAAATACTCAAGTGGTTGGTGGTGAACATGATTCACATGCCAGATTGCCTTCATGGAGTGACAAAGATGAAGAGGAACCATATTTGACCCTATTTGAAGTATGGTAAGATGTTTTACACCTTAATAATGAGGTATTTTAAATATTAGGTTACGTGTGTGTCTTTGTTTTAGTTGTGTGTGTGTGTGTGTTCCATAAGTGTTCTTGAGAATACATGTTTGTTTCATTTGGTATGTCTTCTTTTGTATACCTTTCCTTTATGTTTTGTATGGTTTCAAAGGTAAATTGAATTTCAAAATTATGCATAGGTGACTCAGCATCCCAATGGATAGGATTAGGCTACTAGTCTAGGCATATCAAACATACCACCCTAGGAAATTACCAAAAATGTTGACTATTTTGACCACAAGCCAAAATAGGTCAACCCCCTATAGTTTAAAACTCGTATATGGGTATATTAGGATGTATTGGGGGATTTCATAGTCTTATTTGATGCCATTTACTGAGCTATTAACCTTGGTCATAGTCGATCTAGTCTTAAGTCATTCTATGCAACATAAGGGGTGTATTTGAGCCATTTATGAAGGCTATAAGATTTTCTTGGGTAGACAAGTGTTATAAAGTATATTTAAATGTAAAATACATTAGGTCATGTTAGTCATGTCATTACTAACTAAAAACCTTGTAGGTTCCTAACTGAAACCAAGAAAAGAATTAAAAAGGAGGTTTTAGCAGTTATATGGCTTATATAAGAGTGTGGCACATATGAAAAGCTCATGATGTGACCATTAAACTTACATGAGTCCATTAAAATTATTTATCAACTTTACAAGTATCAAAAATGGACCAAAACTATTCTACTCCATTGCTCCACTACACATGTAAAATTGATTAATAGGTCTTCTGGTGGTATGACTAGTAGGAGAAGTTTCAAGTTAAATGATCTTGTAGGGTGATAGTACACTCAGTAAAATTAACATTCATGATAGGATTTTTAATAATTATTCACTATGATTTGTGAACCATTCTTAATAAGTTGACTATTTCTTTTTGCATACTAATCCCTACACCTTGCAAGTTTTTTCCTTGTTTGAGCCAGTCCGTACAAACCATTTATTGAAATTGATTCAATAGGATATGGAAATATTTATATCATGGTTTACATCTTTGGTTTCATGCTTGGAGTATATTTTATAATCCAAACATCTCAAGTTTTAGGTTGAGACCACCTTTGCTAGTTGTAGGCATGTTACACCAACTGCAGAGGTCTTTGTCCTTGTAGTGGTTTTATAGAAAGGTATTATGTTATGTTTAATGATTCCCACATATTTATAATTATCTCTTATTCCAATCTTAGTCTCAAAGGCTGCATCCATAGAGTTGTACTCAAAGAACATGTCAACATAGTCAGTCTTTTCATGACTACCAGTTGGAATCAAGTGTATGATGGCTTACATAACATCCGTGGAGGTGTAGTGAATATTTTAAAGAGGTGTTTAGAATACCTTTGTTACATGAGTAATAAATATAAGCCTTTCAAATGGCATATGATGGATTGTAACAACTAATTTGGATTATATACATAGTCATATAGTCTAATGGACATCTACAAGTGCCCTATAGAAGGTTGAACACATTGAGTTAAGGTATTATAATTGGTTTTAGGTCCTTCAAGGTGAAAATTATCTATTTGAGAATTAATATAGGGTCTAAGACTAATTACATGCACATACACCATGCACATTGACCATGTTAAATTTTCATTACCCTTATCTTCTATTATGTGCACACCTATAGTCTCCCACAGGGTCTAAGCATTTGAAGTGAAGAGTTTAGACATGTTTTGATATCCTCATAGAGGTTAAGTAGTTGAAGTATGTCATAATCATTCAATAATGGAACTATGAGGGGCATGCATGCTTGATAAGTCATTTCATGTTAAGAAGTTTGTTTCAGTGATCTGTTACCTTAAAAACTCCAAAACATAGGCATGTACACTGTTGGTGCTACCATATGATGAAGTGACATGAAGTCTAGATAATTTTGAATGATTATATTATGTATCCCTCATATAGTATTGATGTTTTAACCAAGGAGAGTGAATGTTCAGCTCTAATAGATGATGTAGAGGGAGCTTCCAATCCATACATTTCTTCACTATAAAAGGTCAGTGTTTTCTATAGTATCTTCAATCTCAATTGACTTTACAATCCAAGGTGGCAATATAGGAGCATAAATTCATGTCAAATGGTCCTATGAAGGTGAAATGGACTAGTGGCTCAAATAACACATTGAGAAGGGTTGGAGTATAAGGTTTTTGACATACATCACAACCTACAAGACTTCCTTTTGGCCCAAGAAAGTACACCTATACGTTTCATAGAAAGGTGACATAATAGAACCTAAAGGTTGAGTGTCACTTACTAGTTTTAAGTATGATATGAGTATATTTCACTCATTCAATGGGACAAGAGGATTTCAAGAAAGCCTAAACATAAAATAGACTATGCATGCCATCTACAGGTATCCTTTTGATCTAAGAAAATCCACCTATAGTCTAACTGTAGTGTGATAGTGCACTAATATAGGGTAGTTTGTTCTTGTATCAAGTCTTAAGAATGAAGTGAGTCATAATGTGAGTTTTAAATTACCTTGATGACTTCAATGGAAGCATATGAACATGTCACATGTTTTAACCATGTAATACACACCTATAGGCATCTCTTTCTTGAAAAAATGGCATAGTCACAGTTGACTGTCAACTAGGTCTATCAAAATGGATGGTCTATATTAAAAGATTTAGTAGAAGTATTGTTGGTGTTTTAGTTTGCACCATAACTAATCAAGGGGATTGTTCAGGTCCTATGTTCAAATCTAGTCCAACATGGGACTAAAAATAAGCTATGGGTCACCTATCATAGGGTTAGACCTTTAGAGAAGGTGAGCTTCATTATGGATCTATCACCTAAACTGAAACTTACTAGGAAATGGGAGAGAGAAATGGGTAACAAATCATGAAAAATGTAAAGCAGGTGATCCACCAGTAATGTGATTGTTCATCCACTCTATTTGAACTTCTAAAAAACACTAATGAGATTGGATCTAAAATTCCAAATGGTTGTATATGCATTAGTATTTCATGTAAGGGTTCAAAAAATGATCAAAACATAAGGGAAGTGATGGAGAGGCCTAATTTAAGGCACTAAATAATCAATGTCTCCACTTACTAGCTTTAATCAAAGGACATTTCACACTAAACATGACTTGTAAAATAATATAATATAGTAACTAGGTGATATTCAGGGTTTGACAAGGGAGAGATTTCTACCACATATGCAAATCAATCTAACATTAACGTACTATACCAAAATAATAAAATATGAATAGAGTCCTTTATTCATCTCAAAAGGTTATAAAGATAAAATTTGGGTAGATCCTATTCATGCCCAAGAGAGGGATTATCAAGCTTTTTTCAAGGCTTGAAGCCTATATTTATAGAAAAGAATGAGAAAGAGAGAAAGACTTGAGAAGATAGCAAACATTGAATGAGGTCCAATTGTTGTTGATGGATTAGCACCAATTCAAGGATGTTGAGTGAGGATCTTATTAATAAGGCACAATTTCAAAGGCCTTGCAAAATAAATGAATGCTCATTGCCCTTATCTAATTGCTAGATCTTTTCTTGGAACTCCATGATATCATCTAATGATCTACTGACAAGGATCATGTCATGGAATTGGCATAAATGTGCCACATCTACATTATGTTTCCAAATATACTTGCATTTATCAAAATGATCAATGATGATAGTTGAGACATAGGGCCACTATAGGTGAAAACCAATCTTAAACCATTTGTTTTCACATAGTCATAATATCTATGAAAATCTACAAACTACCCAACATTTCTTCACATTCACTTTCATATTAGACCCAAAAAATCTATTATATGGAGCATTAATGGCAATACTTGGTCTTTGAACTGTGGCCCTAGGTCAACTCTGGTTTAATTTTGAACTCAGATCTTTGACATTTGCTTTGCTTAGGTCCATTTAAATTCTTCAACTTTCATCAAAAATGTCTCAAGATCACTCTGGCTTATTGGCTCTCGAATTCTAACTCAGACCCTTCACTTTTTTAACTCTTGTTTGCTCCATTAGTCTATCTATGCGCATATGTGCATGAGCCATCAATATTTTTATAATTAAACACACTTGTGCCACTTATCCTTGAGTCATTATCTCTTTAGACTTAGTCCGACTTATACCATCCTTGCCTTCAATCCATTGGATATGCTAGGTGCAAATGAATGTGAATCCTCAAATATATCTTTGAATTGTCAACTCTATCCTTGTTGGTGCCACTTAGCAATCCCATATTGATCTTCAATATCCTATCAGTCTATTAGTTCTTGTTCCTATTCCATGTTTCAACCTATCGAGCTCTCTAAATATTTGATCCATCTCACTCTATTCGATCTTGATGTATGATTGAGGACCATTAGATCTACTTTGGTTTAAAAACCAATGGATATTTATGAGGTCTTAAAATTAATGTTTTCATGATTATCATTTGGCATCTATGCAGATGTATTTAACATCCCATAAACCATCAAATTTAATCACAAATATATTTTTCCATGATCTTCATTTTGACGTTAGTACGAACACTTTATGTTGTAGATCCAACTTTGAAGGCCTATAACTTTGAAGCATAAAAGTCATGGAGGCACCAAATTTTTAGGAGACGCGTTATTTTTGAAAAAGAGATGAACCCATTTGATTCATTGGTCCTAGGAGCCTTCTAAGTGAATATATAAAATTCTCAATTTGAATGGTCCATATCTAGTTCACATGATGTCCTGGTGATGTTCTAGCTTATTTGGCTAAGTATCGGTAAATTAGCAAAATATGATTGAGGATCCAAATTTGAACATGCACAACTTATATCATACTTTGGTGGATGATCTAAAACTTAGAACATAGTAACTAGGGACTAAGATGAACAAACACATGTGATCACTTTTTCTTGAGACTACCACATGTGCAAGATATAACATCATTAATATGATCCTTTAAACTATCTGCCACTAGACTCAAATGTCAAGATGGAGTCAATGTTAGGTTGTGGAGCTAAAAGCTTCACCAGGATGCAAACAGGAGAAGTTACGAAGGATGAAGAGTTGCAGAGAGTTGCTGAATGTGTTGCAGGGAAACTGGCGTCGGTCTGATCAACCGACATCAGTCTGATGGCAATGAGGAAGCAACTGGCGTCGATTACCAGTCGGCCAAAATTGGTCATGGAGGAGCCGACGTTGGCAGCCTGTGCATGAACATGCAGTTTGCATGTTGATTTTGGAGAGTCTATTTTGAGACTGTTAGTTTGCATGTTGAAGGCTAGTCTTAGTCTTGAGTTGCGTGTCTAATTATTGTAATTAAGATAGTCTAATTATTGTAAGCATGAGATCTATATATGGACTCATGGGCTGTATTGTAAACTTGTAGCTAGAGAGTAAGAGAGCAATAAGCTCCTTCTAAGAGAAGAGAGCAATGGTGTGTTCTTCCTAGTGCCATAGTACCAAGGTGGGTACTGGATTGGAGAATCAGTAGGGTTCTTCATATTTGTATGATCTTAGCCAGTAGGATAGCATGGCTTCTTTTGGAGATCTACAATGGTGAGTAAGGTTTAGTGATTTGTAGGTAGTAGCAGAGAGTAGGAGATCTACTTGGAGTACGGTTGTGTACTTGACGTACTAGTAGCGTGTTACTGACTGGTTGGAGAGGTGAACATCGATTCTATATTAGAGTTGATTGTTGAGACCGAGAGAGAGAGGGAAGAAGGTCTTGAGGTGTGGCGAGCCTTTGAGGTGGAGGAAGAAGTGGCATCTTCCTTATTGTATATTCTTCTGAGTAATTATTAATACAATTGTGTATTGTCTCTCAATTCTTGTGTTGTTTCATATTTCTAGTTACTTATTGATTTTGGTTAAATTCCGTGTTTAGTTGCTAATACAAGAAGTAATCATATATGTGCTCTATTGGTGGAGCAAGATCCTGACACGTGGTATCAGAGCATGTTTATTGTTCTAGGTTCTTGACAAGTGGTATAAGAGCCTTGGTTATAGGTTCAAGAGCTGATACCATCAAGTGGTATCAAAGCTTTTGGTTGGGTTGACTAACAGGTGGTTCAGATCTGGTAGCATTTTTTATTACAGATCACTCACAGGGTTTCAAATTAAGTGGGAGTATAGCAATGGCAGAAGAAAGTAAGGTACGAATGGAGAAACTAAATAACACGAATGGTCTGATTGATGGAAAGAAAGAGCAGGTAAAAGGAGATTGTTGGTCAGTAGAAGATCAGCGTGTAGAAGCATATGTTATAGGTAATGTTGCACAGGATGTTCTGGATAAAGTAGAATCTTTGTTTACAGATTCTTTTGCCTCTTTCCATGCAGCTCGAAATAGAGCATCTTTTCATGGGTATGTCTTTGGAGACTTTAGAGAGATTTATTTAGGGGTTGGAGAGCCTTGTCAAATTATTGACGAAGGGGAAGTGAAGCTGAAATTGTAGGCAAATAACACACGAGCGGTGAAGGAAGTCATGTAGGTACCAGTCTTGGAGATTAGTCTAATTTCCTCAAGAAATTTGGGTGATGAGAGATGCACTGTAACTTTCACAGTGGATACACTTGAATTAGATGGTGGTAAGAAAGTAGGTATCCTTTATCTATCTACTTATATTACTGATTCACCTTCTATTGCAGAAATGTGGCTTCATAGGTTTAGTCACATATGTAGGAGGGGAATGCATGTTCTGAAGTGGAAGACAGATGTTTTTGACAAGCTAAAGAACTAGAAAGCCTTGGTGTTCATGGAGGAGATGACGGATAGAGATTAGGTGAGGAAACTGAATTATTCTAAGCATGGCTATGTTGATTTGAACTGGATTTTGATCCATGGAGATCTCACGAGTAAAAAGTTATCACTCACAGATGAACATAGGTACCGATGTCGGTCAAACAGTAACCAACGTTGGTAGAATAAAGACTGACGTCAGTCATGAAGGAACCGACGTCGGCAGAAAGGATACCGGCATCGGCCAAGGAGATGATGTCAACAGTTAGGGTTAGTGTAGGGAACTGACATCGGTCAGGAGCAGACTGGGAGATGGCCGAGATCAGTCACTGGAATGGATATTGGGTGGACAACAAGCTATCAACAGGTTTTAAATGCTCATATTGAGGTCAGAAAGGGTAAGTGAACCTCATATTCGTTGTTCACCTTCTTTATATTGCTTATTGATGGTCAAGAACCAGGAAGACGTGAAGAGGCAATGTAGGTAGAATCCAGATACAGTGGGAGCTTGGCATAGATGAGGAGTGTGAGTCCTTGGAGAAGAACCAAACAGGTATTTGTTGGTAGAGTTGTCAGCTGGAAGTAAGCACTGAGAGACGGAATGGATTCCCAAGTTAAAGAAGAGAGTGGATGGACACGTGAGATAGAAGGCCAAGGTATATGGTCTTGAGGAAGCTGTAGGATAGTGGTACAGGTTTAACAGGTGGATGACTAAGCATGGCTTCAGTCAATGTCAGTGTAACTATTGTGGTTTTGTCTTACCAGGTGGATAATGATTGCAACATTATTTTATTACTGTATGTGGGTGATTTGCTGGCAGGTTTGTACATACAGGGTTTTGCTGAGCTAAAGGTAAGGTTAGTTCAGAGGTGTGTCATGAAGAATTTGGAGCAGTGAAATTCTTTGGCATAAGAGACATGGAGATTTTATCTCCAGTGGGAGCTGATGTGAAGACGGTGTTGGCGGGGTTTAAGAAGTAGGATGCAGAATCAGAAAGCACACCAAGGGCTGGATAGTTCAAGCTTAGCTTGGAACAGGGTTTGAAATCACATGAGGTCTAGTGTAGACCTGAGTTTTCCCAAGTAGTGGGGGTTGTCAGAAAGTATGGAGCCAATTCAGGGAAGTAGTACTGGAGGGCAGTTTAGTAGATTCTCAGGTATCTGAGAGGGATCAACAACAGGGATTCTTTTTATGCAAGGTCAAGGTCTTCACTACATGGATATGTAGGTTCAGATGTGGCAGGTTACTTGAATGACAGGGAAGGCATCACAGGTTGTGTGGTGGTTGGTCTTCAGGATTGATCTTGAAGAGGAATACAACCCAGGATGCAGATTGGATAGGGTACAGGTACAGGTATAGGTGCAGCTTTTTATCTCCAAGTGGGAGATTGTTAGGTTGTGGAGTTAAAAGCTTCACCAAGATGCAAATAGGAGAAGTTACAGAGGATGCAGAGTTACAGAGAGTTGCTGAATGCATTGCAAGGAAACTAGCGTCAGTCTGATCAACTGACGTCAGTCTGATGGCAGTGAGGAAGCAACCGGTGTCGGTTACCAGTCGACTGACATCGGTCATGGAGGAGCCGACGTCGGCAGCCTATGCGTGAACATGCAGTTTGCATGTTGAAGGCTAGTCTTAGTCTTGAGTTGCGTGTCTAATTATTGTAATTAAGATAGTCTAATTATTGTAAGCATGAGATCTATATATGGACTCATGGGCTGTATTGTAAACTTGTAGCTAGAGAGTAAGAGAGCAATAAGCTCCTTCTAAGAGAAGAGAGCAATGGTGTGTTCTTCCTAGTGCCACAGTACCAAGGTGGGTACTGGATTGGAGAATCAGCAGGGTTCTTCATATTTGTATGATCTTAGCCAGTAGGATAGCATGGATTCTTTTGGAGATCTACAATGGTGAGTAAGGTCTAGTGATTTGCAGGTAGCAGCAGAGAGCAGGAGATCTACTTGGAGTATGGTTGTGTACTTGACGTACTAGAAGCATGTTACTGACTGGTTGGAGAGGTGAACATCAATTATGTATTAGAGTTGATTGTTGAGACTGAGAGAGAGAGGGAAGAAGGTCTTGAGGTGTGGTGAGCCTTTGAGGTGGAGGAAGAGTGGCATCTTCCTTATTGTATATTCTTCTGAGTAATTATTAATACAATTGTGTATTGTCTCTCAATTCCTGTGTTGTTTCATATTTCTAGTTACTTATTGATTCTGGTCAAATTTCGTGTTTAGTTGCTAATACAAGAAGTAATCATATATGTGCTCTATTGGTGGAGCAAGATCCTGACACGTGGTATTAGAGCATGTTTATTGTTCTAGGTTCCTGATAGTCAACAAATACCTAGATGAACTACATGTACTTTCATATCTATTCTATGCAATTTTGACACCTCATGGGTCTCTGTAACTCTAGAACTACTCCTTATGACATTAAGTCACTCTTAAATTAAGATCCTACTCTTTCCACTAGATTCTTTGACTAGGCAAATTTTTGGTATATAGACCAAATTTGGTCAACATCTTTGGTGACTTAGCTATGAAGCATGCCTTTTATGCTCAAACTCAGACCATGTACATGACCTTTGACTTATAATAGATAACACATCTACTCCATGACTACATAAAAACTCTTGATTTGCAAAAATAATGAACTCCACTAAATAGGGGAAGAAAATAAAAGAAAGTAGGTAAACTATCCTAACAAATTAAATATGAAAATAAATAACTTATCTGGGATAAAATATAAACAAAATAATCTAATAAACTATAACAAAACATGATCCAGTAGGATCAAAAGGGAAATTCATGAATTTGCTCATTACAAAAGAAGGTAAAAGTTACAAAGTAGTGGGTTTATTGAGCATGACCTTCGAAGAGGAACTCTTTTTGCCAGTTATTTATCTTAACATCTCTGGAATTGAAATGAACCATCAACAACAAACCAGTCACCAATAAATACAAATTCATCTTGCACTTTTGGATACCTTTTAGGATTACTTGTCAACTACCACCTTGTCAAGTGGCATCTCATCTATGCCTTATCCTTGAGTGACCTCATCCTTCTTATCAACTGTTGTAAGTTCATCTAGTTATTTAAGGAACTCTGAATAATTAACCTAATATGTATCATGATCTTGAATAGGTGCCTCTTGATCAAATTTTTGATAAATATGCTCTCTAATGAGTGACATATCTTTACAAAGTTATTCAATATCTTATAGAGATTCAAGATACAACTACTGATCATTATTTTGTTCTTCACTTTGATCAACTTAAATAGGATCAACTTGAAAGGTATCTTGATCTTCCTTAATTGGAGATATCTCAATCTCATTTTTGACATCATCTTGCATCAATTCCTCATAGATTTTTTCCATATCAAGACCTACCTTCTCATTCTACTTGGGCATCCCCAAAGTAGAATTACCTTCTTGAAGCTCTAAAACATTAATAGAATCCCCAAATGAAGATTTAACCTACTACACTATTTTCTCATCAGGATCTATCATCCTAAATTCTTCAATTTCACTCATGACATCATGATACAACTACTGCCAATGGTCTTCTTCTTTAGGAATGATCTTTACCTTAGCAATGGTGCTATGTGATTTGTCCTCATGGTTACATTCCAAAGAAAGATGAGCCTATACTTGATTTATATCTACTACCACAAGATCATGAGAAAACTCTTGATCTTGGATAATTGATATATGATTAATAGGTTCTTGAGAAAAAACCTCTTGATGCACATTTGAAACGTCTTCCTATTATATCTTATCACTAAATTTCACATGCTTCTATAGCTTATCCTCTTTGACATTATGAAATATTGAGACATGCTTACTCTTTCTAAGTGGTGTCCCAATGGTGATCTCTTCTTGGTCACTGAAGTCATCATTATTTTTTGTCATATTAACTGCATCTTCTTGATTTGCCTCACAAAGGAGAGGCTCTTCCTCCAAGAGTGGCATAGAAGACCCTTGAAAATATTTAGCGAGATGGGAGAGGTCCAAATAATTTACCATAGGTACTTGATTTTTATTTTAAATTTGATCTTCTTAGATCAACTTCACCTCCTCTTCCTATCTATTTACCTCTTGAATGGCTTTCCATGAAGGAAAGGCTTTGGTATTTTGAAGTGAAAGGAGTGGAGACTACATGGAAGGTTGATCATGATCATATTTTTGGATCTTGGGAGTAATGGAATTTTGGAAGGAGGAAAAGAGAAGCCTTTGACAACCTCTATATTTTTCTCCTTCCATTTGGATAATACTTCATCAAGGTATGAAACATTTTTTTCCTCATGGACAACTTGAACTTGAGGGATGAGTGGTGAAGAAAGTGAACTATAAGAAGGTTTATCCTCTTGAATAGGATCTTGATTCCAATTAGGAATCTCTAATGGCTCACACTAGGTATGGTCAAGAAATTTATGACAATAAGAAACATAAGAAGGATGATAAGGAATACAAGAGGGTTCTTGAGATAACTGATCCAACTAAATTTTCTACCTCTCACAAGCCTCTGCTTTCTCTAATACAAAGGTAAAAAACTCAAGCCTCTCTTATTAAACACATTTTGAAACCGTTCCTTCACTTCTTTATACTAAAAATTTAAGTTCTATTTCATCCATTCTCTCTTGGAGACAAGGTTACTCATGTGTGACATCATAGCCACATGGGAAAGGTGAAATCTGGTCTTGAGATTGATATGGTTCATAAAGAAGGTAAGAGTCATGCTCTTGATATTAAGGAACATGGGAAACTTGATAAGGCTCACCATAGCTTTGAGAAAATTCTTGGTAAGGTTGATTAGGCTCATAAAAAGGCTCATATGGATCATGATAAGGCTAGTATGATCCATCATAGGGTTGATAAGGAGGTATTAGATATGGATTCCCTTCATAAAGAGCCATGAAAAGGACATAAGGATAGTGCAATGAAAATGAACTTACTTAAAAATTACGTGGATTGTTATAAGTAATTACTTGAGCTTGGAATCACCAAATTCTTCATGAATAACAATGCTACAACTACAATTCCACCAAGACAAGCTCTAATTCATCCCATCGAGTGTACCAAAATTTTTGGTGTTGTAGATTGCACCCTAGTTGTGTAAGGGGATTGATCATGTCCTCTTCTCAAATCTAGTCAAACATGGGACTAACCCTAGGTTGTGGGTCACTTATCATAGGGTCAGACCTCTAGAGAAGGTCGAATTCCTTCTAGATCTATCACCTCAACTAAAATTGACTAGGAAAAGGGAGAGAGAAATGGGTAATAATGCATGAAAACATGTAAAGGAGGTGATGCACCAGTAATGTGATTGTTCATCCACTCTATCTAAACTTCTAACAAACACTAATGAGATCATATCTGTAACTCCAAATAGATGTGTATGCATTAGTATTTCATGAAAAGGTTCACCAAATTATTAAAACCTAAGGAAAGTGATGGAGATTCCTGATTTATGGCATTAACCAATTAATGTATCCATTTTATAGCTTTAATCAAATGACATTTAACACTAAACATGACATATAAAATAATATAATCTAGTAACTAGGTGATAATTTAAGATTTGACAAGGGGGATATTTCTACCACATATGAAAATCAATCTGACATTAACACATTATACCATAATAATAAAATATAAAAAGAGTCCTTTATTCATCTCAAGAGGTTATGAATATCAAATCTAGGTAGAGTCTATCTTTGATTTTACCAGGTATGAATAAACGTAGACCTTGAATCTATCTTTGAATTCTCAACACTGTTCCCACTGGTACCACTTGGTAATCTTGTATTGATCTTCAATATCCTATCAATCTATCAATTCACATTCTTGTGCCATGTGTCAGCCTATTAAACTCTCTAACTATTTGACCCATTTTGTTCCATCTGATCTTGATGTACGATTGAGTGAGGACCATTAGATTTGCTTTGGTTTGAAAACCAATGGCTATTTACTGTGTCTTAAAATTAAAATCCATGTGACTATCATTTGACATCTACATATACATATTAGACATCCTAAAATCCATCAAATTTAAACATAGATATATTTTTCCATGAGCTTCATTTTGACATTATCGTGAACGTCTTATGTTGTAGGTCCAACTTTGAAGGCCTATTACTTTGAAGCACAAAATTCATGAAGGCACCAAATTTTTAGGATATTTTATTCTTACCAAAATGGATAAATGCATTTGATCCACTAGTATCAAGATCCTTTTGAGTAAAGATATAAAATTCTTAATTTGACTGGTCCATATTTGGTTTACATCACATCCTAGCAACATTCTAGCTTATTTGGCTAAGTATGGGAAACTTAGCAAGATCTGACTAAAATGCCAACTTTGAACATGAGTTTTTTTTACCATGCTTCAATGGATGATCTAAAACTTAGCGCATAACAACTAGGGACCAAGATGAGCAAACCCATGCAATCAATTTTTCCTAAGACTACGGAATGTGTGAGATATAGCATCATCAATATTCTCATTCAGACTATCTATCATTGGACTCAAATGTCAAGATGGAGTAAAAAAAGAACCAAATTAAATCCATGAAATTTTAACACCTCATGGGGCTTTTCAACTCTAGACCTTCTCCTTGTGACATTGGGTCACTCTTCAATCAAGATCCTGCTCTTTCCACTGGATTCTTAGACTAGGAAAATTTTTGGTATGTAGACCAAATTTGGTCAATAGGTATTGATAATGAACCTAATTAGAGTTATTTGATAATTATATTAAACACCTCAAGAGACTCCCATAGCATGTAAATAGGTAAAATATTTGGTTCTAACACAACTTGCAGTCAACTAACAAAATCATGCACACAGTGTGTTCTCCACAAGTATGTTTTGGGTTTTGTGAGGTTTGAAGATGTTATGAGTATGCTACAACTTTAAAATATTATAAAAAACATCCTAACACTTACATAAGCCTATAATATCATCATTTTGTCTAACACAATAAGGGAAAATCCCTTTGTTCTATCTCAAGTAGAAGGCACTCCCAAAAGGTGCAAATCTACAAGTTTAGTAAGAAAATGGTAAGAAGGTGTGTTGGTATATGTTTTAACATTTAAAGGAGATATAAATATTTGTGTGAAACATGAATGAACATGTATATGTCCCCACATGTGTTATAAACCAATAATAGTGGCCCAAACTCATAAACATACAGATAGACCTATTAGGCCTTGACTAGGCCAAATATCTAAAAGGGGTGTAGCTTCACTTTTAACACCAAGTGAGACTTTTAGTGCATTGAAACACATTAATGGGGATATATAACATTTGTGTGATCCTTTATCATGTATATAACTACATGATAAAGTTATTTATTGTCTTATGAGGCTAATAATGTATGTAAGATGCAAAGGAAAACTCGAGAAGGCAACTTTGGAAGCTTACACCTATATTGAGGCTTAGCATGGGAAATTGAGGAGATAAGATAAGTTGAAGAAGTTCCCAAGAAAGGATCTAGTGGAATTTGTTTATGTTTCCAATGTCAAACTTTATGAACAATCCTTAAGGGTGAAAACTACATAAAACCCTCTAAAATCCTTGATAAGGACTTGATGGAAAAGATGAATAATGAAAGGCATCTATATGAGATAGTTTGGTTAAGGATATGATCAAAACTTTTATAGGACTTCCCATGACTCCTTATTATCAATTTACCTTCTACCCTACTTGTATGGATAAGGTACAAATCTAATTTTCTTGACAATTTTTGATGTTTTGTAGGTTTAAGAGAGAGTTGGAAGATGAAAATCACTTTGAGGATATAATGAGACTTAATATATCTCTCCATGTCCATCTCTTACTTTAGCAAAGCACATTGGTAACTATACAAACTCCTTCACTTCATCTAGTCCAAACTAGCATAGTGAATGAGATATGATCACCAAGTGAGAAATTGATAACTTCAATTGGGAAGCCTTTTAAGGTTTGCTTGATGAATCTAAGGGTAGGAGGACTCTTAAAAAGTGTCACATCACCATTTTTATGGTGCCAAGTGTGAAAGATGAGTGAAATAAGGGTGATTACGACTACAGGTAGTGAGAACACTTGGCCAAAAGAATATTGAGGATTAGGGACATATCCAATGTAGGTTGGAGCTTGTTTCTAACCCCCTCTTCATAGTTTCATCATTTTATGTGTTCCTAGTATGTTGTGGAGTGCTCATAGAAGGTCAAATGATGAGGGAAGTTTTAAGAAGCCAACTAAGAGACCTTTACGCTAGATTTAAGGAATTTCGTTCCCTTGAAGGAAATTTATCCAAGTAGACCTTGTATGGTCTATCTCATACTTCATTCTCCTACAAATGTAAATCCTTCTGTCATCTTGGCACCTATTCTTGTGACTCTTGGAATTCATTCTTCTCTCTCCTCTCTCACATTCTATAAGTACTAGCCATTTTGGATCTTGTTTTAAAATTCCATGCCATGTATGGAAAATCCCTACTAATTTGATGTAGTAATTTTCCTTTGAATAATATAAGCAATCTAGTTTTGCATTCATAAACATCTTGTCTAAGTGTGCAAAGTGATGAATGGTGAGGTTTAGTGATTTTATCCTTACTTCTCCTTATCCTTTCATGTCTAGTACAAAGATTTCTCATTCTAATAGGTCATATAGAGTGTATCTAGTGTGTTTAGATCAATTAAAGTGTACAAGTGTCCTTAGATTGAACAATTTGATCTCTGGTCTACTTACCTTGAGTTGCCTCATGTATATCACCTCTATATTGAAATACTAATGTTAGGACACTTTAGGACTTGGAAGCTAGTTTGTAGGTCTTGTTTCTTAGTGAAATAAGTATGATATTATTATGTAAATCCTTATGGTATATCACCTCCTTCTAATATCTTTCTATCATGCATATTTCTACCCCTTTTCCCACAAGAAATTAGTTAGTATAGGTGATAAGCACTTCAAGGCAAATTTAGGGAGCTAGCTATTAAAACTAGAGGTCTACTTTTACTATAGGTAAACCCACATATCTACAAGTAATCTAATGTTTCCCAAATCTTGAGTAGGCTTGAGAAACCTCCTATAGGTGAAATATTTGGTGACAAAATGAATTCAAAGGTTTGATGTCTTAGTTGTCCATGGCTTAAACATATTCCTAGAATACTCTTCCCCTTTGAAGACCAAATATGCTTCAACTCCAAGATTGGTACAATTCACTATCCCCTCACACTCTCTATTTTTAAAACTTGCACATCCTTCTTTGCTCTTGCATATGCACATCACTCCATGTTGAAAATTATGTGCCTTAAATTGACTGATTCCTTCCATCTCTTCTTCTTCACCCTCACATTAAATTTCCTCTACCTTACTCATGGTTTTGTTGTCTACACAACAAATTTTCCTTTGCCCTAAGTGCAAACTGATAAGCTTCTTCAACTATTTGGATCCATGCTAGAATTGATTCTTCTTAGAACCCAAAGTGAGATCCATTTAGCTATCACACAACCTTCTTCTTATCTACCTCATTATGACCAAATCTAATTTAGTAATTTTTTATAACTTTTTGTTGTACTCCTTCAAAAAAATATCCTTTTGTTATAGATTCTAAAATATTTTAAATAGCTCATTTGGTAGTCTCCAAGCAAGAATTTTCCCTTTGATTTAACAATCATTAGGTCCTAACTCATTATCTTAACCTTTTCTTTTTTATGTCATTGATTCTGGACTTCCTTCCACCATATCACTGCATTTCATTTCAACTTATTTTGTGTCATTTTTATGCACTGGGGATTTTGTGTCAACTTGAAATGCTCTTCCATGTCATTGAGCCAATCGACTAGATCTTCCAGGTTCAAGCTTCCCTAAAAAATAGGTTAAGTGCATCTTCATGCCCCTACCAATACATGAGATAGCTATGAAGAGTATCTCCTCACTAGAACCAATTTTCTCCTCAACATATTATCAAGCTTTCCATTTGATCCTTTAGTTCATTTTCCTTTCACTTTATCATCACTCTCATCTTTTATTAGGATGAATCCTCCATGTTGGTATTCTTCAATGACATCTAAACTCATTTGCATAACATTATAACATATTTAAAACTTCATTTAGTCTTCTTTCTACACTCGCAACTACCACACCTCTACCAATAGCTCTCTTTGGTGGCATCTTATCATCTGAATTTATGTTTCATTGTTTTAAGTCATTTTCTTACAATCCTACATACACAACCTTCTTCACACTCTGTAGGGTTAGAAACCTACTCTAATACCAATTGATGCATTTTTGGGTTAGGTTCCCAATTAAGAGAAGTCAAACCATGCATCGAGTGATCCTCTCACACTTGTAGAGAACACAATCACTTGACTATAAGAACTCAAGTAAGTTTATTACTTAATTCAAAACAAAGTACATAAGGTTCTCTCTTAGAGTGAGTTATGGATTTGTCATGAATAAGTTGCTTGAGGCAACCTCAAAATTAAAATAATCATCTCTTAGACTACTATGCAAGGCTATCTCCTTGGGCCTTGTCCTTCAAGATGCCTTCAACTATAAATTTTGGAATAATTTCTCTTCTCTTCACATAGTTTCTCTCGAATGGTCCATTGGGTCCCTTATTAGTAGGATTTTGGAATTGGTTTGAAGACTTATTTCACACTAGTCAAATTAGGTACCAAATTAATGATGAGTTAATGAGTTATCTGTTGATGTGTCCAATCCAAGTCAATGTTTAATGATTCCAATGCAATTTGGCCACCAAAATCCAACTAACTAATTTGATTGCATTTATTTTTTTTGCTCTCGCCCTTGGTACTAATGTATGCTATTTAAAACTTTTGTGGGCATGAAGTCTTGTTAGGGTGACATGGCATCCAAGTCAAAACCTGTTGACTTTATAGCACCTTCCATGCCAAATGGTTCATTTGTGTACCAGGGAGATGCATTTGTGTGCACTGAGTTTTCATGCATGACTTTGTCCAAAATTTGTGCACCATTGTTCTATACTAATTATCCTCCTCTAGTTTTGATGCCCCTGAACACTTGGTTTTCATAAAACAATATTAGAATTCCCAAAATAATGGAAGATTGTTTTGCACCCTATATGCTTCTACATCAGCAAGCCTTTTTTTAATTTAAAATGAACAATTTTTGTGGATATGTTGAAGAAATGACGATGAATACAATGGTAATTTTTTAATAAATATATTTTTTTATTAATTATTTAATTGAAGAGTAACAAAAAAAATTGATTTTCTCTTGAGCTAAATATTTCTATTAATTTTTTACTTTTCAAGATTACAATCCATAACATGTAAAATGCAATCATATATATGATTGCATTTTACATGTTATGGATTGTAATCTTGAAAAGTAAAAAATTAATAGAAATATATGATTGCATTTTACATGTTATGGATTGTAATCTTGAAAAGTTAAAAATTAATAGAAATATTTAGCTCAAGAGAAAATCGATTTTTTTTTGTTACTCTTCAATTAAATATAAATATATATATCAAGTTGATATGATTGCATTTTACATGTTATGGATTGTAATCTTGAAAAGTAAAAAATTAATAGAAATATTTAGCTCAAGAGAAAATCGATTTTTTTTTGTTACTCTTCAATTAAATATAAATATATAAATCAAGTTGCTTAAGGACTTGTTTGTTTGTTTGTTTGTGTTTTATCTTTTTTGGTTGTTAGTGCACGTGTTAGACTTTTTGAACGGTATGGATTTTTAGTTGTTTTTGTTGCTTTCCTAGGGCTTCTATAGTCCGATGTATTTTTGGGATGTAACTTTTCCACCCATTTTTTTTGTATGATTAACTGTATTTTATTTTATAAACTTTTTTATATAATAAAATGCACTTTTCAATTTTTTAAAAAAAGTATATCTATTGTTTACTTGGATACATTAAAGGAAATAATTTAATATTAAATAACAATGTAAATTAAATTTCTAAAGAAATGCATGTCCTAAAATTAAACAATCTTCTTGAAAAAAAGCTTTTCTAAATTTACATAGAGACATAAATAAACAAACAAAATATACAGGGAAGAAAAAGGATATATATGTGAAAAAATATATTTCTCATGTATTGTAGAAATGTAATCAAATTTGAGAATCCATGCCTCAAACTAGATGAAAATTGAACTAAAATAGAAGGGAAAAAATATCCTTAAAATAAATCTGTATGTAACGGATATTTCTTATGATTATTAATTAAATTATTAATTTAATTTATGTAAAATGTTGTTTGGCTACCTTAACAGCCTCCCAAAAAGGAACGCCATCCTACATGAACGGGTATTTAAAAAGAGATGCATGAAGAAAAATGCATCTCAAAGCGTAGCCTTTAAGTGTGGACTCTACGACATCCTACATGAAAGCTTTTTATTTTTTATATAATTTTTAAAATTATAAAACTATAGGGAAAAAATTACTTTAATGTTGAGTTTCTTTAATATTTATAAGGTTTATAATTTTATAAATATTATAAAATTAATTAAATGTTTGATTTAATTGTATCTTAAAAATGTATTAACATTATAACTTTTGAACGGGTGGGTAGTTTTGAGTACATGTTTATTGATTATCCGCATTAGTGTGACAAATATATTAGTTGTGAAATTTATTATTGGAATGTTGCAATATGATTATTATTAACCAAATAATAATATACAAAAGGTTATATAGTAAAGTAGTCAGTTGATATGTATGGTTCATATTATTTAGCGAAGGAAAATACCGATTCAAATTATGGAAACCAAAAAACAAAGATCATATAGTAATGTCGGACAAAACATGATACCAAAATAATATTACATATATCTCATGCACATAAAAATAACTTAAGCACATGTCACTACAATAGAAGGAGGAGGTGGAGGATCATCCTTGGGTGGCAAAGTGAGCTAAAAAGGTTCTACCAAAGGAGAAATCGAATCCACCCAACATTCTTTGGGGTCTGTAGGAGCCAAAGAAATTGTATCCCATCCAACAAGAGCTTGCACCATAGTTCTAGAAGGACTAGTTGGTTCCCCCCACTAAGAGGGACCAACATCAAATTTTCCATGCAACAATGGTGATCTCTATCCTCTTCGCTAAGGGTGAGTGAAAAACTATGAGTGATTGTGAGATCTGCTTCAACGATGCTTGTGTTCTATAGGTGGTGGGACCTATGGTAGAAAGTCCATGGGGATGTGGCTCAGAGTATAAGGGGCACTTCCCTAGTGATCAACCAGTGCTTGAAGTGTGTGAATTCCATGGTGACATTTTTAGCTTGGACTTGAATCTACATGTAAGCTGAAGATAATACAAAAACATTATCATTAATATAGAAATGGCAAGAGGATTCCTCATTATTAAACAAAACATAATTTCTAGCTTTCCATAATTGAAGTATAATGACAACTCTGAATTCTGTAGAAAAGTTGTATAAGTTGGCCAATTAGCGAAATCTCCTAGGAGGGCCGAGCATCACAAGAAAGGCTCATGATACTAGGGTTGAAAGAGATGGTGTATTCACTACCAGGTAGTTTGGGCTTTAGGACATGCACAAAATATGTGCTTGAAAGACTCTGGTCTGCTATAGGTCAAACACTTGAGTTGAGCAATTCCGAAGTGAGAAAGGCATTCCCCAAATGGAAGGCCTTGTAGACTAGACATCGGATGAAGTGAGCTAGTTCGGGATCAATCTTGGCTTTCCAAATCATATTGAGCTAAGCACACCATTTTCTAGGTGAATTAAGGTTCTAAAGACTATTGAGCTTATCAAGAGTCAAATAAAATGGCTCATCACTTGCTAAAGGAGGCCTGGAGAAGAATTATTGAAGTGGGTATCACAATTTCACCTCCAATATTTCCACCACAAGTATGGAGGTTGAAGAACCAACATGCTGAGCATGACATATAGAATTAGCACCTAAATTCATAGAAAAATTGGTAAGTCAGATTTAGTTAGATTGAATTTCAATTTCAACATAGGTCATTAAACCTAGTCATGAATGAAAACCAAATCCTATATAGTATGAATCCCTTTTTAAAAGCCTCAAGTATTTTATACTAGGTAATTTTGTCAACATAAGACCATTATTGGTCATGATGGGAGACCACCAAAGATTGTAGTCATTGGAGGAAAGACCACTATGAAATCCATCATCAACATACTTTAGATAATGTTTAATATTCTCATGGGATTTCCAAATGCTTCTAGCCACAAAGGAACCTTCAATTTTGACTGGAGCGGATGTGATTAGGAGAGTATGGAACCTAATGTTATTCCAACTAGATCTACCATAAGGAGATCCATAAGATATGCAATGACATAGAATAATTTTCTAGGATTCATTACCTTCAATGGATCTAACCACGCATTTGGCACACAAATCAATGCTTTGTTAGTGGATGCCAATAACTCCCATACCTCATTTATCACAAGAAAAATGACAAATGAAACCTTGTGTTTGCTTGGCATTAGACTAAATAAAGTCTCTAATAATTTTAGCCAACTTGTCATAGGAGGCTTTAGAAGAGGTCCAACACGAGAAATAATAGAAATGAGTATCCATCAATATTTTGGTGCACACTTGGAACTTCCTTGTGAGGGAGAGTGTGATCCAGGTGGATCCATGTACCATTCAATTTTTCAAATTCTTCAAATTTTGTTAGAATCATTTGTACATCATAGAATTCATTGAGAGATTTCTAGCGCTTCTTCAAGAACAAAAAATGGAGTTCGGATGCTCAAGATATAGCTAGTTGAAGAAATCTTGCGATAAGTTAAAAAAAGGGGTATCGAAAGTGACGTGGCACTGTTGAAATATGCCAAGTGGACCAATAGCCATTTGACACATGGAAAAATAATTAAGTGCAAAAAAAATTTGGTTTGGTGTTTTTATCCACATGTTATTTGAGAAATTTTCAAACGTTTATCACCTTGAAGCAAGGTGCCAAAGGCCAAACTACCACGTCACCCACCACGTCATCCCACCAATCATGCTAAGACCAAGTCAAAGCAGTGGCCTAAGTTGGCGCCTAAGTCTTAGGCATTTGAAAAGGAACAAAATCATCTATTTTAAGCATGGAAAACTATATTCCCAGCAAATGTGGGACAAAACAAAGTCAAAGCGTGCCTAGAAAGGAGGACGCTGACCTTTTCACTCATCCCAAGTGCCTAGAAAGGTGGCCAGTGGTTTTGAACCCTGCACCTATGGCACAAAAGTTTAATGCCTTGACCACTTCAGCCACGAAGGTTGAAGTGTTATAAAAGGGATGAAAATCTACTTGAATAGAAACAGGAAGCCAACTATGTAAAGAGATTTAAGAAGGTTAGAGTCTTGTTATTGCTTGTATGGCCTTGGGCCATTATTTTCAGGTCTGAGAGATATATTTATAGACAAACAGAGATCAGAGAATGTGAATTGGAAACTTGTATTGATTTTGGAAGCCATTTGTTACACAAAATTAATGAGAATGGTCCTCACTTTGAATGGACCCGGAGACGTAGGCTATTGAAGCCGAACTCCGTTATCAATTTGCTGGTGATTTCTTATGATTTTCTCTGATTATTATTATATTCTGATCTTCATTTTAATTCTATTTTTAATTTCTTTATACAAAATAAAACAAAAAAAAGTGAAAATTGAAGGATCTCTTAAACATGAAAAAGTGTTTTGTGGATGTACTACACTCGTATTTTCAGTTTACAGATTAGAGTGGTTCGGTGACACATTATTCCCCATTTTTCTCCACTTTGTTTATGGTAAAATTCCATATTTACATGGGGGAACTATCAAATGTGAAATGGATCCCCAAAAACATGAATTTCTACCCTCTATGATTCCATTTCCAACTATATTAGAGAAACCACTTAGGCATGGACATCATACTTTATATAAAAATTATGTTTTATTCCACTTTAAGATAGACCCATAAGTTAGAAAAAAAATGTCAAGATAATGCATAGCTTATTTGAATGACTATTATTTCTCTTGCTGAGTGAGGAAGGTATCACATGCAAAAAAACCATTGATAAGTTGAGAGGATTGATTAGGGAGAATAATACCTTGTAAAAGACCCTACTCGGCTCTATGAGATAACAGATACCACAAAGCTTCTATAAATAGGACATATAGGGATAGGGCAAGGGGTAACTTGACGAATGGAGCGATAGATACCAATGCAATCATATTTGAGACCATTGATAGTGAGATAGGTTGAGGCATCCACAAATAGAGTTTGAATTCCAAAATAAAGAGTGGGCCAAAGCAAGGGGCCTGCAACATGGACAAATTGAAAGGTCATTCGATCCTATCATAAAATTTCTCAAAATCAAGTTTGAGAAAGATGGTTCTCTGAAAAGAGGCTATCATCCATTCCAAGCCCTCCCAAACAATAATGATGTTATCAATATTATATATGCTTTTGATAAAAACTAGTTTGCTTGGATCTGACAATGGCAAGTAAGATGAGCTGAAGGTAGTTATCGATGGCTTTACATATTCAATAGTGTTTTCAAGTTCCCACTAGTAATGGGTTTTGGGTTGCATGCTTTGTGTATGAACATGATATTTCCCTATTTAATAAAATAACCTAATGATTTATTTTGAAAATCCTCTATGTAAACTTGGAGTAAGTCAAGCCTAATAAATTTGCATGTGGATTTATAAAATTCAAAAGGGAATCTATTAATGCCCAAGGATTTGTCGTTACTCATGCTATGAAAGGCTTGGGAAAGCTCACAAAGCATCAAAGGAGCATCACATAACCTTTGATTTTTGGGCTTGAGTTTTCAAGGAACCACATCGAGGCATTCCTGTAAGGCTTGAACCCTCTTAATATCTTCCTCCTAAGCTTGAAACACTAATTTATAGTGATCGATAAAAGTAGAGGAGATGCAAGAAGAGTAGTGAGTCTCAAATGGGTTGACTTGATAGCCTTTATTTGGTATAGAGGTTGTTTTTGTCTCTTAGATACTTAAATTACTCCATCAAAGCCTTATATCCAATTTTGAGCCAATGAAGGCAAGCATGAAGTTGCCCCCTTCTCGTTGCATGATGATCTACCACTTTGAGTTGGTGTTTGAGAAAAGTGGTTTGGGTTTTCAACTATAAATCGAAAGGGTTGCACTCAAGAATGGAGGAGATCCTCTGGTATTATTGAGCACAACCTCTTCCCCCCACTTTCAAACTTGAGCGTTATGCTTGCCATATGGCAAAGAAAGGTGGTAGTGCAATGGATAGCTTCATTCCACTACTCTATCCAATTGAAAAAAAAAATGAGGTTGAGGTGCAAGATTTCAAATACTGGAAATGAGGTGGATGGAACCTTTGTGGTATAAGAGGGAGGTGTTAAGGATGAATTTGTTACATGGCACCTTGAACTCAATGTTGCTCCACTCAACTTTACAAGTGATCAGAGAGTGGCCTAAGAGAATGTGTACAAGATGTATAACAACAAGATGGCCATTGGTAGTCACAAAAGAAAAAAATGTTTTTTTCTCTAAAATCATATAACAAACTAATCTCTTAAGGGTCTTATCATTACCCACATGATAGTTGGATGATGTAAACCAATGCATGGTATTTATTGAGTGTCACTGCAAGAAAGGGTCAATTAGAGCCCACTGGTTTTTAAAATAATACCCAACCCCACGTTCTCTAACACTCCATCTCATTGACAAGTCTCTAACTTTGTCCTCAAGACATTCCACCATATTAAAATCCCTTCACACCAACCACGTGACAAGTGGTAGGTTGTCCACAAAATATCTCCATAAAGTCATTCTATTAAGGCCATCATTTGGAGTTTAAATGTTAATAACTCCTAATGAATGCCCATTAACATTGAGGAGAAGCCAATAAACCTAGTGTGACATATCACCTCCCATGGAAATAATTAATGAGGAAAAATAGGATACATGTGCCACCTCATTGACAAATTTAGTGGCATCAGACCTAATAGATTTCAAAGTAGTTTGTAGAAGAAATCCTAGAATTTTGACTTCTTGTAGATAAACAAAATCTAGTGATCCAAAGTGTTGACAAAAAAATCACATACAAATTTTTGGGAGGACTCTATGAGAATTGTAACATTCCAAGATTAAAAATTCATTTGGAAACATCATCCATAAGGAGTTACCCCTAACCATCTTTGAAACCTTCAAGCACTGCAAAGTTGTTATGTTGGTTTGGCAAGACAAAATCACTAAGAGAAATGGAGTGACACTTGGCCCCATTGTCCTCTCAGGGAGAGTTGTTGCCATCACAAGGTGGGTTGCATAATTTCTTAGAGAAGAAACCATTTGTAGAGGATATCCCAGTGAAAGAAGAATTCACTTGAGGATGTGAAACTTGTGCAATATGGCTCTACTAGGCCATACGTAAACTACGAGATTTGGGTAGGTGGTTGGCAATGCATGCCTTCGAAGAGGGTTCGACCATAGGGGGAGTAATAATTGATGGGGAAGGCTTAACCTCAAACAACATTTTTTTTTGGTAACTATTGTCCAACCACTATTTTTCTTTGCCACGTTGGCCTTCTCAAGGTGTGAGGGTTCAATCGAGGGTTTCAACCATCCCATGAGGGGGCAGTCCTTGATTTGGAAGTTGGGGGATTGGAAATAATATGTGTTGTTGAAGTTGAAATACATTACTTTCTATGCCATGCACTCATTACCGACTTCAATGTCAATGGATTCCTTTAAATCCTTGGTCAAGTCAACCTCGACATAGATTCCCTTATTTTGACATGCATAATAAAATTTAGGAGCCTCATGGCATAGGACAAGCCCTATGGGCTAGACAATCTTCTCAAGAAAAGACCAAAGAGGGATTGGGAGGCTAAGGCATTCAACCTAGATCGACACCTAGAGGGAAATATGGTCGGTTACCTGAAAGTTTCAGGTCCATTTAGATAGTCATAAACATGTTAATGAGAAACCAACAACTCAAATTTGTAAGCAAAACTTGGACATTGGACAACTCCTTAAAAGAGAAAAGAAAAAGACCTTGGAAAGGTTTTAGACCCTAGTGATGTGGATGCCTAAGGGCATTTGCTGTTGCCAACACCAAGCATTGAGGGACTCCTCCAAGGGGATTCAACTAACAAAGTAAGTAATAAGTGAATTATTTTCATACCATCTACATAAACTATTAACAACTTCAGGGTTTAAACATATCTCAAGCTGAGAGAGAGAGAGAGAGAGAGAGAGAGAGAGAGAGAGAGAGAGAGAGAGAGAGAGAGAGAGAGAGAGAGAGAGAGAGAGAGAGAGAGAGAGAGAGTCAGAGTCCAAAGTGTTACCTCATTGCATATCTTCGATACAAACTTCCTAGCTCACTTGGGTGTCATCTTTCCTATTGCCTTGTAATAGAGATAGTAAAGGCCATTATAAAGAAAGAGTATGCCCAAAGGGTGGTGAGTCGAGAACAATAAATGTGTGTCTATCCTAAAAAATCATGCGAAACTAATATGAAAGATAGGTTGGACAAGTAATTAGATATAAAAGATGATATAATACCCTAAAAAAAGCCAACAGAACAAATTTCCTCTCATGCAAAGCTCTCCTCTTTTTCTCTATATATACTTTTTATTTTTAATTTTTTAAAGTTTACAAAAATGAGTTTTTATTTTATTTTATTTTATTGTATTGTTAAGGATATTTTGAATGAGGCGAGTGTTTTGTGATTCAAATTTAGGATAGTTTAATGGTAGGCAAAGGGGCCCAAGTTTTTATTGTTGTTCTCACCCTTAAAACATTATTTTTTAATTTTATACTTTTTTATATTTTGAAGAGTAAAAATATATTATATTCTTGATAAAAAAATGCAAGTCATATGAAAACATACACTAAACAAAAGAAAGTAACAATAAATAAATTGAGACTGACCCTAAAGAAATTAGAGTTACGACTTAAACCACAATAACATCAATACTAAATTACATAATAAATAACATCAACTAAAATTTATATATAACAAGAGACAAGATGTTAAGCTATTGACATAATCTATTGACGTAATTTACCCCACACGAAAAAGAAAAAACGATAAATTATTTGAATATATATAACTTATAGTCTGCATAGGTGGCGTAGTTGGCTAAGAGCTTTCGGTTCTTCTTATATAAGTCTTGAAGTCGATTCTCACGACTCAAGTTATTAAAGTTGTCTGATGCATGCAGGGCTCACCAATAACACACCCCAAAAATTAATCTCACGTCCACTCACCCAAATATAAATCGTTAAACAGAGTCACATCTCCCAATTTTCATACTTTTAACTGAGATTCAAGTTATTAAAGTTGTCTGATGCATGCAGGCCTCACCAATAACACACCCCAAAAATTAATCTCACGTCCACTCACCCAAATATAAATCGTTAAACAGAGTCACATCTCCCAATTTTCATACTTTTAATGCGTTAAAAGTATGAAAATTGGGAGATGTGACTCTGTTTAACGATTTATATTTGGGTGAGTGGACGTGAGATTAATTTTTGGGGTGTGCATGCATCAGACAACTTTAATAACTTGAGTCGTGAGAATCGACTTCAAGACTTATATAAGAAGAACCAAAAGCTCTTAGCCTATATATATACTTAAAAATTTAAATCCCATTATTTAATTTTAATTTAAAAACTTTCTTACTTGGACTTGTAACCATGGAACCCACCAGCCATTGCTTGGCAACTCTAGATCCCCCTTTCCCTCCTTGGGAATCGATAGATTAAGTAATCCAAAACCCGGAAAACCAAAACAAATTAAAAATCAAATCAAATCAATTGCTGGGGAGCAGTGAGTACAACGAATATGAGCTATATCCAACCCTTCATGAATCATAACCATTATCTTTCACACGCTGTTGACTAGCAACCGACAGTAAAACTCCACATAATAATGACGAAAGCCTAGTCTACCTCTTGTTCCATTGGATTCTCAACACTACAATAAATGCTGTTTTATTTTATTATTGGAACGCATTCTTAGAACAATTATTAATCAAAACATAATAATATATAAGGGTGGTTATAACAACCAAATGATTAATTAAAATTTGTAATTTATATCATTTTCAAATTGAAATGTATAATGTTATTTTATTTGATTGTATTGTTGATTCGTGCTTTACATAAGATGTGAAGTTCTACCGCAATCAATTCAACATTCTCTACTTTTTATAATAGAAAATATCCAATCAAATATATTAAATAAGAGTTTTAATATTTTTATAATATTTTTTTCAATGATAAATCATAGTGATTCAAAACATGTTGAGCAAACAATTTGTACATATTAAAGATTTTATGTTTCTAGAGTCCATAAAATAACAAGTAATCTTTTCTAAAAGAAATTATGTCTTGTTTTTGAAGATTAAAATAGTGGATTCGAAATGCGTCGATCTTTAAAAATTAGACAGTTTTTTAAGAAAAGATTACTTATTAATTTGTACGTAGTTTTAATCCAAAAATCTTAAAAAAGATATGCCAAAAAATTTAAGGTGCACTGAGCATTGATGGCGAGGGAAAATGACAAGATATTTCAAGGGATAGCATACACTAAGGGCCCCATATCGTACACCAGACCTAGATTCAAATAAACGTTTGGATTTACATGACCATCACCTATTGCAAAGCGGTCCACAATTTACAAGATAACATCTTTGAATGACCATTTTTTATTGTCAAGAGTGCAAGAAGATGTCATGAGAACTGATTTGATTGCAATAGGGCTCCACATTTAATATGTGACTCAACCAAAAATATTAAATTATTATTGCATAGTGCATCATACACAAAAATCATAGATTTGAAATGAGATACAACTTCCCATTTACGTTCTTTCCCTTCACAAAATCTTATTTTACAGAAAAAGAAAATTATACCATCCCTTTAAACATAACTTACATCTTTAAAACAATGCAAATAATGTATGATGAGAAACAACCAGCAAAACTTCACAACATATACTCTTTCCCAAATTAAAATATTTAATGCTGTTTTATTTGATTCATGTAAAATAACATGAATATGATCCATATAAAATAAAAAGTATGACCAAAAAACAATCTCCATTGAATTTTGAACTTAATATTCAGCACAATAGTTGATCCCAAAAATTCAAAAAAACCTCTTAATCTAATAATAAAATAATCTCTATCAAATTTTGAGCTCAACATTCAACACAATATTTAACCAAAAATTTCTGCAGAAAATCTGTTGATCTTTAAAAAAAAAACCAATCTCCATTGAATTTTGAACTCAATGTTCAACACAATAATTAACCGAAAATTTCTGCGAAAAACCTATCGACCAAGTCGGTGAAAAAAGGAGAAGTAAGTCGAGAATAATAATAAACAAACTCCTGAATATCCACCAAAGTCTCTGCGTCCTCCATTACAATTTCCTTCAACTTTCTCTCCAATTCAACACGTGCCTTTGCTCTTGACTCAGCCAAAACAGACGCAGATTCTTCCTCCTTAACTTCGCATTTATCTCCGCCATTTTTGTCAACCACCCGTCCATTTCTGATATTGCCGAAGTTCAGAAAACTGCCCGCCATTAGTTTTTCTCCTTTACCCTCGTCGTTACTTTCTGTAATATGACCCTGCTCTTCGTGCATGATGAGACCGTTTGAGAAATTGGTATTGTTATTATAATGGCGACGTTCTCTGAAGCTTCCTGTACCGTAGACACTCTGCATTTAAGGCCAATGAAGAGAGAGCTTTTAATGACAGACACTGTGGTGATGCAGAATCCGAAATCTAGAAATTTACACCTTAGATTCAACCTAACCCTCAACTGGGTAGAGAATATCCTCTTGTTAAATAGATAGAGGCGAGATTATTGAGCTTTTATTGTATCTCGAAGAGAGTCAATTAGATAATTACTCGCCAGCTCAAATCGTTGAAAAATATTAAGATGATGTAATCTCTCAACGGCCATATAACTTTCAGAAAATGACTTATTGCACATAAGAAGAATGCAATCCTAGTTATCTTGTTACCACTTAACTAACTCCATAAAGTCCCCCAAATCAGTGTTGGAAGGCAATTCTCCAACTAAAGGGGATCCTAACCTAACCAAATGAAATAAAAGCAGTAGTTGGATTTCAGCTTTGTTTCTTCTGCTACTGCATACATCTTAATGCTCCCACTTTCTTCTGACTGTTACCATTGTACTCCACCTTGCTTTTTCTTCCCTTGTGGGTCCTCTCTCACCACTCAAGTCTCTGTCTCTGCAAAAAGCTTCTCAAAACATTATCAAAGGACAGACGGACCCATTTGTTTCACTAAGAAAGCTTGATTATTTCGATTTGACGGTTATAGCTTAAATGGAAGAAAGGGCCATAATAAGCAAGAGTAAAGTGATACTTGTTGAGTTAGCTTCCTTTAATGTATATTCTGATAACAAGCAAAGAAACAGGTCCATCTCTTCTACATAAGGTCTCAACATGAAGGTAGTGATGGAATGTTACGACGAATTGTTTTCCAACTATGGGTGGAATCTATTTTTATGGATAATATGTCCCTTATGCTTGTAACTAGACTCTTACCATCATGGATGTTAGATTTCTATATATATGTAGACAACGAACAATAATTGTATGTAGATAATTAATAATAATTTGTTGGTCTTTATTTAATGTTAGTTAATTTATATATCGTCTATTTATTTATATATGGATGATTGGTTCAAATTAAGTGTATTTGAGTTGTTATAACTTTTTTTTAATTTTAAAAGTCTATTTTGTGTGTTTTTGTATAACTTCTATTAAAGTCTTTGACTCTTTATATTTTGTATTGGGACTGTAGACACTTAAATCTAGGCACCAATGACCTCCAATCAGGGCTTTGACTAATTTCCACTCAAAATGCACAATTTGGCCTCAAAACACTAGAACACGCTAAATGATTTGAAACTGACATATTCAAAAACCAATTTTGGCCAAGGTATCCCTAAATGGGGCAATGTAATTTATGGGCCAACTAACTTTGATCAGATCATTCCAAGTCAAAATGCTAATTTTGCACCTAGGTGCTCTGGATTGCTTTTTTATATCAAATTTCTTGTACGAGACACGTGCCTTTATTATTTGTTGTTAGTAACATCCCAAATGGGAATTCGATTCTAACACATCTGACATTGACTTCCAATTCTAATCCAGTCAAATTTTAGACCAATAACAAGACATTCTGATCAATTTGAGTAATTTGTGCATAAAGTGCTTAATCATGTTTAAGAGCTAATTAATCTAAGTTAGAGCCTAATTAAGAATTCAATGGAAAATTGTTGAATACTTATTTTTGGAAATGAATATTGAATATATGCATCATCAGGTGACCTCATTTTCTGGGAAGAAATCCCTAGGCCATAAATGCCACAAATATCAGGGTTCATGCCTCCCATGCCTCATCAAAGCCTTCCATGCCTCTTAATTGCTCTTCTATCCTAAATATTGATGAGATTTTTTATCAATTTTAATTTCAAAATTGGATTAATCCTTAGCCACACATCTTAATCTTGAGATGGATGGTTTAGGTTGATTCTAGCCATTTTAAAAAATCTATAAATAGAGAGGCCATGAACATCATTTTTAAACACATGATTATGCAAAGTTATAATGCAGAATTGATTATAAAGCTTCATGCAACTAGTGTTACCATGTCAAATTGATTCCAAGCCAAGACAAGCCACAAGCTAAAAGTGTCAAGGAGAGATGGAGGTAGCCAAGCTTCCATTGCCAAGGACTTCATGAGCACAAAACCGAGCAAGCCACTACTACAAAGGCATTTAGAGAATCCAAATGTGAGGAAATATATATTATTTTTTCTTACTTTTTAGTTGTGTTCATCATTTTTTTTTATTACAAAGCTCACCCTAGTAACTAGGCATGAAGATGTTAGCTTAGTGTGTTTTTGATTTGGTTTCATTCACTAACACCATACTAATCTCCTCTTCTTATTCAAATTCCTTGTTCATAGGGACCATCCATATGATCATTATCTCATTGTTTATGCCTCACTTTTAAATGGATGGGCCTATCCAAACCTTCTTCTTTCCCTATTTTTAATAATTGAAAGTCGACATGCATATAATTTTTTCCCAAGTTTGAATTTAAATAATTTATAAATAGACAAGTAATTAGGTTCATTTGATCATTGATCATCAAATATTGTCAAACACTTATTTAATACTTTATAATCATTGTCAAGCATTTATCTAGTCCTTAGAAAGCATTGTTGTTAGAGCACTCTTAGAGCATTTTATTGGAGTTATTTATGTTATGAAATTTTTGTTTATCAACATATTTCTTATATTTGATGGGTATGAAAAACTAGAAAGGCTAGCTTGCATATGCCAACAATTACCTAAGTAAACACATACACCCCCAAAACAAACCCTTATTCATTTCAAATTTATAGATTTATAGTAGATGGGAGTCAAAGAGAATGGAATTAAGGAAAGAGGTAAAAGAGTAGAAGCAGGTGAAAAATTCTACAAGATCCATTTTAGATGTGATAGTTCCTAACCAAGACCATCTTTATAGTCCCGAGGAACGTTCATAATACTTTGCATCATTATTTGATCAAACCAAGATTTGGAGATGCCAAGATAAACAATTTCATAATTATGCTACTAAGTTTAGATTGTGTGTATAGATACACTGAGATTGCACTATAGTTAAAAGCATTCTCTCTCCTTACATATTTGTCTATTATATTCTATTTATTTATTATACTTATTTTGGGTAACTAGGCATATTTATATGCATTTTGGTGAACTAAAACTACATTATACCTCCTAATATTCCATCTTTAGAAGACCTTGCTTTGTGATTTTGTTAGGTATAAAATTTTCAATATTTTTATACTTGATTGTGCTTGATACCAAATCCTAGGTTTGTTATAGTTTCTATTTTTTTTTAAACCCTGTAGTGTCTTTAGTCTTATGTGGATATTTGTTGTCATGTTTAATTTCACTTTATGTCACCAAAATTGAAATAAATCTTAGACTACAACTTTAAGAAGTGTTAGGTTTAGTAAAAAAAAAATAAAAAAAATCAAAAGACCTTGATTAAATCTAAGCCAGGTTTAAAAAATAAAATAGATTCTAAACTTGAGAATGTATCTTTGAAAGATGATAATATGCCTTTATGAGGTAATGTTCTTCCTCAATTTAAAGTGGATATGCCTTTGCAAAATATTGTAGCTCCTTATTCAAATATGAATTATGATAATGTATCTTTTAATGATGGCATTCTTCTTTCCATGAATAAAAATATTTAAATGTGATTTTCACCTAATAATATAGATGATAGTAATAAATATTTTGATCATGATGGCTATTTGAATGTTCAATCTAATGGTAATGCTGAAGGTACTTAACCAACTAAAAATGTTTCAAAGTCTACTAGTGAGAGAATCGAACCCCTTAGTGTCCGATTTAAAATTTTTCTTTAGAAAACTCTTAAGAGATAATGCATATATCAAATGCATTAAAGTAATTTATATGCAAAAATTTGACTCATGATGACAATCATTTACAAATCAACTTTTGAATGTTCTATTACATAATCATATTTTAATCCTCCTCTTTCTCAACCATATATTATTTATCCTATTTCAATATCATCTCTTAATCCTCTCATTTATCAATCATGTTTTAATCATCTCATTTCTCAATCATCTTTGTAGATACTAAAATTGAGTCACATACATGTGTAACTCCCTATATCGAAACCCCCCTTTGAGCCTTATTTCAATAATAATGATTAACCTCCCTAACCCATACTTTTACCCTTCACATATTTAATTAATTTAATATATATAATTAAATTAATTAAAAAATCATTTTGACACCTTACTTGGCCACCTCATCTTAAGACTAATTCTCACATGATGTGTCACCTCAAGACTTAGTCCCCTTCTCCTAACTACCCAAGACTTGTTCTCACCCCAAAAATAAATTTCTAACCAACTATGTCCTTCTTAACCTCCTATTTCTAAAATTTTGTAACAGATACTACACTTGGCACAAGGAAAAATAAAAAATAGGCTAAAAATAGTAGTTTTGTCAATTTTTATGCCACCAATGTTGGTCAACCCATGACCAATGTCGATGAGATTGTCAACATCAATTATATAAGCCAAACTCCAAACTGATGTTCAGGTTAGCAAAAATCAAGAAATCTCGTTCTTATTTGCATACAAGATTTTTGCATTCAAATTTTGACATCTTGGGTTACTTTTATCTTGCATAAGTCAATCTAGATCTGGAACCATTCTATTGACAACCATTAGCACCTACTTGTTGTCTCTATTCAAAACATCAGTTTAGACTGCCTGATAGGAGCCATCCATCTAGTACTTTTTTTTTAGTCACCACTACAACTAAGTACATCACTTATTATATAAGTCTTTGAGTAGCTATTTTACAACTCCTTGATATCTATTTTTTATTTCTTGTATGCATTCCTGATCAAACCTCATGAAGGAGTTATAAATCTTTCCTACTTGTTTCCCCTTATTCCAACACACCCAAACCTCTGACCAGATCCATCCAAACATCTCTCTCTCTCTCTCTCTCTCTCTCTCACACACACACACACACACACACACACACACACACACACAACTCTCCCCTAACCTTCTAGACCTAACCAAAACCATTCCCCAGACATAGAAAAGCCTTTTGCAAATTCTTAAGCAATTATTACCCCTATTGACATTAGCAACCTAACTGATATCAATCATATTTTCTCACCAACCTCAACAACCTAACTGATATCGGTTACTTCCTCACCAACCTCAGTAGATTAATCGATGTCAACAACTATGGATTTCATAACCCTTCTAAGACCTGCCAAAACAACTTCCAAAATGCAAATTGAATATATCACTTATACTCTGTTACTTTCTGTTGCACTCAGGTTGTGAATACCGGTAACATTATCTCTCTTTTAATTTTTTTCCTCTCTCTTAGTTATTTATTACTCTTTTGTCTCTCAAAAGTGGACTGTCATCTCTAAAGAAGTTTGACACTTCCTGAAACAAGTGCATCACTTGGCAGCCCACTTATACATCTATTAACAAACATTTTGTGGCAGTGCTTTTTTACTTGCAGGTAATCCTCTCCAACTAAAGAGAAGTGCTCATAACATTTGGATATGGTGAGTAAACCAATTCAGGTTCATTCTAATTGCTTATCCCTATCCTTATTCTCTATTTTTCTTTAGACTTGAAATAAACAAATTTTTGCAAAACATTTCTAGTATGCCTGATAGGACTTTAGAGTTTTCCTTGGGTTCATTTCTTGTTTTAAGCATTCATATAGGTGAATTATAGTGAAAACTTCATTTATTACACTTTCTCTTTCTTTTCTCTCTCAAAATGAAAAATTTAACATTTTATTTTCTATTTAAGGACAATAAATTGAAATTTCTTCTTCTTTGCCACTCTTCTTTTCTCTTTGACTTTAAAATCAATTTATTATTTTTCTTGCAAGTTGAAAGAATATATTCTTTATTTTTTTTCTTGCATGCACATTAGGATAGTGAATTTCATTCTCTATTCCTATTTCATCTTTGTTTTCATTTGAATCTAAACATTTTAGATTTGGATTTAAAACTTATTGCACTTCATTGTTTGCTTGTTGTATATTAACTCACCTAGTTAATTACAAGCATTATGAATGAATTTTAGTGCACCTATGTTACAAAACTAGATCAAACTTATAAAAATAAATATCTAAACTCACCTGAGAGAAGGCCCATCAAGGTTTCATCACTAGGTGGATTGCCTTACCCTACCCGACTATCTTACTTGGATTTCAACACCAAAGGGAGAACCCACTTCGTTCTCTAGCAGAGTATACACTCTAGGTAGAAGGTATATTTTGGATAAGTGGCTTATATTGGATTTAAGTCTGTGAAGTGTAGGGAGCGAGCTCCTATAACAAGCCATGTACCTAGTCTAACATAGATTTCCTCTTGAGCACTAAAACTAACCTGAAACTAGCTCTAGATTACTTTTTAGTACCTTCGATAACTAAATTTTCTTCTCACAATCTAATTAAGACATAATCCAACACGAGACTAAAATTAATCTATAGCAATTAATAATTAGTGGATATATGTTCTTTTTCTACTTTTCTATTGCTTTTTATATTTTGGAGTTAGTAAGAATGTGTTTCTATTAATTCACAATATCAACACTATTTCTAATACTCAATTTATATAACCTATTATATCAGGTTTTTTGAGTGTTCTTCCTTCTTACATAGACCTCTTCCATCCTCTGTTTTACCTAGATTCTTCTGACTGTTACCATTGTACTCCACCTTGCTTTTTCTTCCCTTGTGGGTCCTCTCTCACCACTCAAGTCTCTGTCTCTGCAAAAAGCTTCTCAAAACATTATCAAAGGACAGACGGACCCATTTGTTTCACTAAGAAAGCTTGATTATTTCGATTTGACAGTTATAGCTTAAATGGAAGAAAGGGCCATAATAAGCAAGAGTAAAGTGATACTTGTTGAGCTAGCTTCCTCTAATGCATATTCTAATAACAAGCAAAGAAAAAGGTCCATCTCTTCTACACAAGGTCTCAACATGAAGGTAGTGATGGAATGTTACGACGAATTGTTTTCCAACTATGGGTGGAATCTATTTTTATGGATAATATGTCCCTTATGCTTGTAACTAGACTCTTACCATCATGAATGTTAGATTTCTATATATATGTAGACAACGAACAATAATTGTATGTAGATAATTAATAATAATTTGTTGGTCTTTATTTAATGTTAGTTAATTTATATATCGTTTATTTATTTATATATGGATGATTGGTTCAAATTAAGTGTATTTCAGTTGTTATAACTTTTTTTTAATTTTAAAAGTCTATTTTGTGTGTTTTTGTATAACTTTTATTAAAGTCTTTGACTCTTTATATTTTGTATTGGCACTGTAGACACTTAAATCTAGGCACCAATGATCTCCAATCAAGGTTTTGACTATTTTCCACTCAAAATGCATAATGTGGCCTAAAAACACTAAAACATGCTAAATGATTTGAAACTGACATATTCAAATACCAATTTTGGCCAAGGTATCCCTAAATGGGGCAATGCAATTAATGGGCCAACTAACTTTGATTAGATCATTCCAAGTCAAAATGCTAATTTTGCACCTAGGTGCTCTGAATTTCTCTTTTCTATCAAATTTCTTGTACGAGACATGTGCCTTTATTATTTGTTGTTAGTAACATCCTAAATGGGAATTCGATTCTAACACATCTAACATTGACTTCCAATTCTAATCCAGTCAAATTTTAGACCAATAACAAGACATTTTGATCAATTTGAATAATTTGTGCATAAAGTGCTTAATCATGTTTAAGAGCTAATTAATCTAAGTTAGAGTCTAATTAAGAATTCAATGGAAACTTGTTGAATACTTGTTTTTGGAAATGAATATTGAATATTTGCATCATCAGGTGTCCTCATTTCCTGGGAAGACATCCCTAGGCCATAAATGCCACAAATATCAGGATTCATGCCTCCCATGCTTCATCAAAGCCATGCCTCTTAATTGCTCCTCTATTCTAGATATTGATGAGATTTTTATCAATTTTAATTTCAAAATTGGATTAATCCTTAGCCACACATCTCAATCATGAGATGGATGGTTTAGGTTGATTCTACCCATTTTCAAAAATCTATAAATAGAGAGGCCATGAACATCATTTTTAAACACACGATTATGAAAAGTTGTAATGTAGAATTGATTATAAAGCTTCATACAACTATTGTTACCATGTAAAATTGATTCCAAGCCAAGACAAGCCACAAGCTAAAAGTGCCAAGGAGAGATGGAGGTAGCCAAGCTTCCATTGCCAAGGACTTCATGAGCACAAAACTGAGCAAGCCACTACTACAAAGGCATTTGGAGCATCCAAAAAAGGTGAGGAGATTCTTGTTATTTTTTCTTACTTTTTAGTTGTGTTCATTGTTTGTTTTTGTTACTAAGCTCACCCTAGTAACTAGGCATGAAGATGTTAGCTTAGTGTGTATTTTATTTGGTTTCATTCACTAACACCATACTAATCTCCTCTTCTTAGTCAAATTCCTAGTTCACAGGGACCATCCATATGATCATTATCTCATTGCTTATGCCTCACTTTTAAATGGATGGGCCTATCCAAACCTTCTTCTTTCCTTGTTTTTAACAATTGAAAGTCAACATGCATATAAATTTTACCCAAGTTTGAATTTAAATCATTTATAAATAGACAAGCAATTAGGTTCATTTGATCATCGATAATCAAATATTGTCAAACACTTGTTTAATATGTTACAAGCATTATCAAGCACTTGTCTAGTCCTTAGAAAGCATTGTTGTTAGAGCACTCTCAAAGCATTTTATTGGAGTTATTCATGTTATGAAAATTTTGTTTATCAACATATTTATTATCTTTGAGGGGTATGAAAAAATAGAAAGGCTAGCTTGCATATGCTAACAATTACCTAAGTAAACACATACACCCCCAAAACAAACCCTTATTCATTTTAAATTTATATATTTATAGTAGATGGGAGTCAAAGAGCATGGAATTAAGGAAAGAGGTAAAAGAGTAGACGCAGGTGAAAAAATCTATAAGATCATTTTAGATGTGATAGTTCCTAACCAAGACCATCTTTATAGTCTAGGGGAATGTTCATAATACTTTGTATCATTATTTGATCAAATCAAGATTTGGAGATGCCAAGACAAACAATTTCATAATTATGCTACTAAGTTTATATTGTGTGTATAGATACACTGAGATTGCACTATAGTTAAAAACATTCTCTCTCCTTACATATTTGTTTATTGTATTTTATTTGTTTATTATGCTTATTTTGAGTAACTAGGCATATTTATATGCATTTTGGTGAACTAAAACTACATTATACCTCTTAATATTTCATCTTTAGAAGACCATGCTTTGTGTATTTTGTTAGGTCTAAAATTTTCAATATTTTTGTACTTGATTGTGCTTGATACCAAATCCTAGGTTTGTTATAGTTTCTATTTTTTTTAAACCCTGTAATGTCTTTAGTCTTATGTGGTATATTTGTTCTCATGTTTAATTTCACTTTATGTCACCAAAATTGAATGAAATCTTAGACTAAAACTTTAATAAGTGTTAGGTTTAGTAAAAAAGAAATAAAAAAATTTAAATGACCTTGATTAAATCTAAGCTAGGTTTAAAAAATAAAATAGAATCTAAACTTGAGAATGTATCTTTGAAAGATGATAATATGCCTTTATGAGGTAATGTTCTTCCTCATTTTAAAGTGGGTATACCTATGCAAAATATTGTAGCTCCTTATTCGAATATAAATTATGATAATGTACCTTTTAATGATGACATTCTTCCTTCCATGAATAAAAAGCTTTAAATGTGATTTTCACCTAATAATATAGATGATAGTAATAACTATTTTGATTGTGATGGATATTTGAATGTTCAATCTAATGGTAATTCTAAAGGTAGTTAACCAACTAAAAATGTTTCAAAGTCTACTAGTGAGAGAATCGAACCCCTTAGTGTCCAATTTAAAATTTTTCTTTAGAAAACTCTTAAGAGATATGGCATATATCAAATGTATTAAAATAATTTATATGTAAAAATTTATCTCATGATGACAATCATCTTTTGAATTTTCTATTACATAATCATATTTTAATACTCCTCTTTCTCAATCATATATTATTTATCCTATTTCAATATCATCTCTTAATCCTCTCATTTATCAATCATATTTTAATCCTCTCATTTCTCAATCATCTTTGTAGACACTAAAATTGAGTCACACACATGTGTAACTCCTTGTATTGAAACCCCCATTTGAGCCTTATTTCAATAATAAAGATTAACCTCCCTAACCCATACTTTTACCCTTCACATATTTAATTAATTTAATATATATAATTAAATTAATATATATATATATATATATATATATATATATATATATATATTAATTAAAAACCCATTTTGCCACCTTACTTGGACACCTCATCCTAAGACTAATTCTCACCTGATGAGTCACCTCAAGACTTAGTCCCCTTCTCCTAACTACCCAAGACTTGTTCTCACCCCAAAAATGAATTCCTAACCAACTACACCCTTCTTAACCTCCTATTTATACCATTTTGTAATGGGTACTACACTTGGCACAAGGAGTAATATAAAATAGGCTAAAAATAATAGTTTTACCTATTCTTATACCACCAACGTTGGTCAACCCACGACCGATGTCGGTGGGATCATTGACATCAGTTATATAATCCAAACTCCAAACTAATGTTTAGGTTAACAAAAATCAAGAAAACTCATTCTTATTGCATACAGGATTTTTGAATTCAAATTTTAATATCTTAGCTTACTATTATCTTGAATAAGTCAATCTAGATTTGGAACCAAGCTCTTGAGAACCAACATCACCCACCTACTATGTCTATTCAAGACATCAACCTGATAGGAGCCATCCATCTGATACTTATCATTCAGTCACCACTACAGCTAAGTACATCACTTATTCTATAAGTCTTTAAGTAGTTACTTTGCAACTCCTTCATATCTACTATTTATTGCTTGTACACATTCCTGATCAAACCTTGTGAAGAAGTTATAAAGCTTCCCTACTTGTTTCCCCTTAGTCCAACACACCCAAACCCTTGAGCAGATCCATCCAAACATTACTCTCTCTCATAACTCTCCCTCAACCTTCTAGAATTGACCAAAACCATTCCCCAAACCCAGAAAAGCCTTATGCAAACTCTTAGGCAATTATTTCCCCTATCGACATCGACAACCTAACTGATATCAGTCACATTTCCTCATTGACCTTGACAGCCTAACCGATATCAATTACTTCCTCACTGATCTCGGTAGATTAATTGATGTTGACAACTGTGGATTTTATAACCCTTCTAAGACCTGCCTAAACAACTTCCAAAATACAAACTGAACATACCACTTTCACTCTGTTACTTTTTTCTGAACTCAATTTGTGAATAATGGTAACATTATCTCTCTTTGAATTTTTCTTTTCCTCTCTCTTGGTTATTTATTACTCTTTTGTCTCTCAAAAGTGGACTGTCATCTCTAAGGAAGTTTGACACTTCCTGAAACAAGCACATAGCTTAGCAACCCACTTATATATCTACTAACAAACATTTTGTGGTAGTGCTTTCTTACTTGTAGGTAGTCCTCCCCAGCTAAAGAGAGTGCTCATAACATTTGGATATAGTGTGCAAACCAATTCAAATTCATTTTAATCACTTATCCCTATCTTTCTTCTCTATTTTTCTTTAGACTTGAAATAAACAATTTTTAGCAAAACATTTATGGCACGCCTAGTAGGACTTTGGAGTTTTCCTTGGGTTCATTTCTTGTTTTAAGCATTCATATAGGTGAATCATAGTGAAAACTTCATTTCTTACACTTTCTCATTTTTTCTCTCTCTTAAAATGAATAATTCAACATTTTATTTTCTGTTTAAGGATAATAAACTGAAATTTCTTCTTCCTTGCCACTCTTCTTTTCTCTTTGCCTTTAAGAGCAATTGATCATTTTTATTACAAGTTGAAAGAATCTATTATTATTATTTTTTATTGCATGCACATTAGGATAGTGAATTTCATTCTCTATTCCTATTTCATCTTTATTTTCATTTGAATCTAAACATTTTAGATTTGGGTTTAAAACTTACTACACTTCATTGTTTGCTTGTTGTATATTAACTCACCTAGTTAATTACAAGCATTATGAATGAATTGTAGTGCACCTATGTTACACAACTAGATCACACTTATAAAAACAAATATCTAAACTCACCTGAGAGAAGGCCCATCAAGATTTCATCACCTGGTGGATCACCTTACCCTACCCAGCTATCCTACTTATATTTCACCACCAAGGGGAGAACCCACTTCGTTATCTGACAAAGTATAGACTTTAGGTAGAAGGTATATTTTGGCTAAGTAGCCTATCTTGGATTTAGGTCTGTGAAGTATGGGAACAAGCTCCTATAGCAAGCCACGTACCTGGTCTAACACATATTTCCTCTTGAGTACTAAAACTAACCTGAAATTAGCTCTAGATTGCTTTCTAGTACCTTCAATAAATAAATTTTCTTCTCACAATTTGATTAAGACATAAGCCAACATGAGACTAAAATTAATTTATAGCAGTTAATAATTATTAGCTATATATTCTTTTTCTACTTTGCTATCGCCTTTTATATTTTGGAGTTAGTAAGGATGTTTTTCTATTGATTCACAAAATCAACACTATTTCTAATACTCAGTTTGTATAACCTATTATATCAATTTTTTTGAGTGTTTTTCCTTCTTACATAGACCTCTTTCATCCTCTATTTTACCTAGATTCTACCTCTAGATTACTAAAATGTTGGATTTTCCATCTCCCAAGTTATCACAGTGACCGACATCGGTTAACTATACCGATATTGACAGACTTCAGCTATCGACATCGATTAATCCCATCGACATTGGCAAACTTTTACTATCGACATCATTCAAGTGACTGTCATTGATGACTATGTAATTTTGATTTGCTCAAAATAGTAAGCTAAAACAACCACCTTACCTACATCCAAACCTAGTTTTTCCTTATTCTGTCACTAATACAGAGTATTAAGACTATTCTTACTTCTTTCATGATATTGATGTGAGCTCAAGCCAAAACTATTACTAATTATGCAAGGTAGAAACCACTTCCACCTTCCCCTCTTATTTATGATTATGTCATGAAGCATACTTCAGATATAAAGTATACTCCAATCCCTAACCAAATTCTTATTGTGCCTGAATAAGATCAAGATTTTTGCTAAATTTCTTGATCATAATGTGGCAGCTCTTCAGCATTACCTTACCATGAGCCAAACTTGCAATTCTTTAGGTGACCCAATCTATGGTATTCCAACCTCTCTAATGGAGACAACTTTAGTTTCAACTGTCTCCACTATTTTTCCCATGGTTACTCAAACCCCCACCTCGACAAGTAATCCAACCATAAATAATGTCCAAAGTTTAGCATCACCAACTGCCCAATCCCACTTAAACCATGACATGACTTCCTAGCTTTCACTACCCTAGTTATGACTCGCCCTTCAGCTAGTTTAACCATGCCAATAACCCAACCTATAATAACATCCAACCAAATTATAGTCTCTAACCCAACATGACAAGCCACTTTTCTTTCTGCCCCCAGCCTATAACTCATTATCCTTATGTTACACCAACACAAACTAAAAAAACTATCTCATATTCTCCCTCTACTTCCTATCAGGTTCCCTATAACTTAGGAGGTATCTTCAAGACTAATCCCCCCCTTTAGACCTCATCAAGATGCTAATGGATAAGATGTCTAATCTAGAGATATCCATTTTTGGTTCAAAGAATGTGTTATCTTATGATCAGATATATAATGAACACATCTAGAGTAAAGAGGACCAACAACAACATTTATGAGTATTTAAACATGCTTGTTATTTAATAAGGCATGATGACGTGTTACTACTTCACACTTTCCCCATGTCTCTTTTAGGTGTTGCCCTTGATTTGCATAAATCTATACCTCAGCACTCCCTTTTCTCATTTACCCAACTAGCACAAATATTCCTAGACCATTTATCTATTAATATTTATAAAAGGTGTCTATTACAGACCTTTTTTCTATTAGACAATTTGATGATGAGTCTATCATAGATTTTATCAATCATTGGACAGGCTTGATCAATCAACTCTCCTTCTCCTTATCCCAACCTGAGCTTATTGACATCTTCTTAAGGGCTTGTGCTAAGCAAATTTCATCCACACTCCGAGTAAATTTTTTTTTGCACATTTGATGAGGCCTTTAAAATGGTGTGGAAACTTGAGATTTAGGCTATAGATGAAAGTAGAGTCAAGCCACATAGTAATAATATCAATTCCAATTCAAATGACTCCCCCTCTTATAAAACTTCTTCTAACCAAAAATCTAAAGGCTCCACCAACACGATGGTCATTAAATCAACTTCTTTCACAACCACAAACCAATCTAATTCCTTGATTTATTAAAATCCAACCAAGAAATTCCAATAATGGTATGAACAAAGATGATACACTCATATTGGGGAGTCATATACATCCATTTTGGAAAAAAATAGTGCAACAAGGTGTCATAACCCTTCCTCAAATCAAACCTCCTATATAGTTTGACCCCTCCCATCCTATTCCAACTTGGTACAAGGAAGATGAGTTTTGTGGCTACCATCAAGTTAAAGGCCACAATTCTAATAATTGTAAGACATTCAAGAACATTATTCAAGACATGATTGATAGGGGTGATCTCATCTTAGATAATCCTAATGTGCCCCCTAATCAAAATATGGATGTGTTCAAACAACCTTTTCCTAACCATTCACCCAATCAAAATATTGTTTAGACCATGACTAACTCATGTGATCATAATATTCATATGATTAATATGGTATTTCCTCTACCTCTAGCTCAACCTCTCCCACAACAAGAGGCACCCATTTTATCGACTCCTCCCCCATAGTCAGTGGCATTTGTTTTGGCCATTCTTTCTCCTCAGGTAGAAGAGCCTATTTCACCCATTCCACTCCCATGAAAGGAATAGCCTCCTTTACTACTTCTTTTGCCACTAGAGGAGCCAGTATTTTTAGTTCCTTTTGCACCAATATTACCTATTCTTTTACCTATGGAAGACCACACCTTACCCGTTCTACAACCACATGTTGATGGGACCATCATTCATATTTTATACCCTATTGAGGAACCCTCCTCACCTGCCTCTCCTCCATCGATAGAGAGTAATACCCCATTAACTCCACTTTTGCACCTTGAAGAGTCAGTGTTATCCACTCCTACATTAGATGAGAGAACTAATGTGCCTACTGCAATTCCACCACTATTACCACTTCTTTTACCTATGGAGGATCGTACTTTACCTATTCCTCACCCACATGTTGAAGGAAAAATATTATCTATGATTTACCCCTTGAGGAAACCTCTTCACCTACCTCTCCTCCACCCATGGAAGACCATGCCTCTTCTCATGTCTCTGTCAAAAAAGACCCTATTGTGGCTCTTTATCATATTTAGCCTAAAGTAGCAGAGACCAATAATTTCCTTCTTTCTTAAACACCTCAGCCTTTTAAAGACACAATTATAAGGCCTACATCAACTTCATCTAAACCCTTCTCATGGTTGGTGAAAAGTCTAGAATTTCTTGACTCCACAAAGCTAGATCACATGACATTTTAGGACCGACTTAAAAATCCTTATCCAACAAAATGAGTGTCAACCTTTACCACCAACCCTCTCACTACCCTTTACCCCAAGGTCTTTGACAAAGCTAGAGCTTCTTCACCAAAATCATTAGAAGTTCATCCATCTATGTCATAACCCTCACCCTCACAGGCATCTACCACATTAAAACAAATCAAGACTTTAGGTCTATGCCCTGTCTCTAATCTAATTCATTTGAAAGTGAAATTAGATCTAACTCTCCAACCCCAAATTGCATTTTTGCATCTTGAACTATAGAAACATGTTAAGCTTCCTAGATCTCACTGATCTTTCCCTCTTCAACCCTCAACTTTATCATCAATTTTTGGAACTCACCCCTCTACTTCAATTGGATTATCATCTATCCAAGAAAAATAAAAAACTAAGTTACCTCAACTATTGACTTTACCACCTGGTATGCTTTTCACATCTAACATCATGATATCTAACACAAAGAAAGTGTCAGAAAAACACGTAAATCCACCACCACCAAATAAGGTGCCACGTAAAATCACCCTTGTAACTCCTAAAAAGAAGGTGTCCACTCCTATTACCACAATAAGTTTGAACCCACTCGCAGGCTCTTAGAGATTTTTCTTACATCAGTTGTTACAATATTTCATAATAACTCTTCCTCCCATTAAGCCTTATAGTCCTCTTGGAATGAAGCCATCTTGTTTTAATGATACATAAGTGTGTCTATATCATCGTTCACTTGGACATGATACTGAGAGTTGTAAAGCTCTCACAACAGTCATTTGGCAACACTTTAATGTTGATGCTCTCTTTTTTAATAATCCCATTAACCTTCCTATTATTCCACCTATGGAATCCATAATGCCTCCTAATGTTCCACCTAAATTCAAACACAAAGATGTTGTCATACCCCACTTGGCACCTCCTTCACCTATATTTCAGATCAACACAGTTAATGTGGCCATATGGTCATAAAACCAAAAGGATAAAGGTAAAGAAAAAGTTGCTACTCCTTGGGATCATCCCTTTTCCAAAGACACTCCTCTGAATCCTAAGATTTCCATTTTGGGTGTCCCAAAACTAACATCTTTAGATGTTAGTCAAAGCTCGATGGTGAAATAGCTTCACCAAACTCTTGTGAAAATGTGCTTGTATGAGTTAATCCAAAACTCACCCCCAACACCATCAAGCTTTGATTAGTACTTTGAAATAAATTGAGGTAAAACCTGATCATCCCCAACCTCTTGTAGCTTTGGTCAGCTCTCTTAATTCCATCTCCCTAATTTCCTTTAGTAATTCAGAAATTCCACTTCAACACCCTGAAGATCAAGATTCTGCCCCTTTTATTACCACATATATTGATCAAACTCATGTTAAGAGAGTCATGGTCAATGGGAGAGATAGTATTAATATTATTTTCACTCATGCCTACAAACAACTAGATCTTATTAAGAATTGCATGTCTCAAACTGACATAATACTCCACTCTTTTAACAATACCATAGCTACTATGGTGGGAACTATTATCTTACATATCCATGTAGGTCCCCACACAATTCTTGAGCTCTTCTATGTTGTAGAAGGAGATTTCCAATATAACATCCTACTTAGATGACCTTGGATACATTTTATGGCATTGTAACCTCAAATTTTCACCACTATGTCAAGTTTGAATACGACAGACAAGTGCATGTTATACCTGCTGACCCACCTCTATTTAAAAAATTCAACATGACTTATAGTACCAATGATGTTCTTATTCAATTACAAACATCATCTTATCTACATGATACTTTTGAAGCTTCCACAAGCTCCACTACCCCAATTACACAGATATTGATAACACAAATTCTTGACAAAGATACCATGGAGGAATATTTTAAACATTTATCACTTGAATAATATCATTTGTTGATTCTTGACATGTTATATACTCCACAAGAGTATGGAAAGATTCAAATGCACCCAAATTATGATCCCTGTATTGGAATGGTCATCCCTTATGGGCTCCCTAACCTTCAAACTAATTTCACATATGGGGGAATTGATCAAGCTTTCACTGTCAACAATCCATCCTCTTCACCACAACCATTTACCTATGACTTCTCTTTCCTGAGCAAGTCTAGTTTTGCACACACCTATCTCTATTAGTGTGCCTGGAAAGGATTTGGTTTGGGTCATTATGAGAAAGGTGTACATATGCCTATTGAATAGCCCACTAGCTAAACCATTGAAAATGCCAAAAAGAGGCATGGAGTGGGTTATGATGAACTAACTAAACTGACTAAAACTTCCCATGTACTAATTATTGAAGAGTCAGTCTCTCCTTCTCCACCTTCTTCTCCACCATCACCTACCGAATCAAAGGTATTTATACCTCCTAATTTTTTTTAATAAATGCCATCCATTTGGGGCCTCTCACATATCTCCAGGGTAAGGAAACAACATCCCTTCCTCTCATTCATCCTAAAATAATTGATGAAGACTCTCCCACTATTAACACTGTCTAATGTCAAGATGATGATGCTATTCTCACATACATGGGTGTAGATGATTCCTATATCTAATTATCACTCCCATCTGAAACACAAGCTATGTTAAATGAATCAACCATTGACATCAATTTGCCCTCTCATGATAACCCACACATCCTCAAGATTGGCCAATCTTTGGATTCCTCTTTGCAAGCTGATTATGCCACATTTCTTAATAACCATAGTAAAGCCTTCACTTGGTCTTATAATGACATTCCTGGTATTGATCCCTCTATCATCACCCATAACATTATCACCAATCGATATGCTAAACTTATTAAGCATAAGCTTCACAAGATGCATCCTCGTATTTCTATCCTTGTCAAAGAAGAACTCCAACACCTCCTTTCTATTAACTTTATCCAACCTATCAACTAATCACAATAGATTTCCAATATTGTTCCTATCATAAAAATGACTATTGGAATTCACATTTACACTGACTATCATGACTTAAGCATTGCTTATCCAAAAGATGACTTCCCATTACCAAGTATCAACCAATTTGTTGATCTAACAACTAGTCATGAGTTGCTATCACTTATGGATGGGTTCTCTAGATATAATCAAATCCTAGTTGCTCCTAAGGATCAACACAAAATAACCTTCATTACCCCATGAGGGACTTTTTATTATTGGGTCATGCCTTTTGGTCTAAAGAATGCTGGTGCCACCTACCAATGTGCTATGACTTACATCTTCTATGATCTCCTACACAAAATTATGGAAGATTACGTGGATGACTTACTTGGGAAGTCTAAACTTCACCAAGATCACTTGATTATTCTAAAAATCATATTTACTCATCTCTTCCAATATAATGTTTGACTAAACCCAAAGAAATGTGTCTTTGGTGTTCTTATCAGTAAGCTCTTAGGTTTTTTCATTTATCTCCATGGTATTGAGGTAGACCCTGCTAAGGTTAGAGCAATACTAGAGATGCTGCCACCTACTAATATCAAATAACTCCGCATCTTGCAAGGCAAACTTTACTCAATCCACCGATTCATCTCCCAGTTGTTAGATCATTGCCAACCCTTTCACCATCTCCTCAAAAATGATGTCTCTTTACATTAGAATATATATTTCTAGGAAGCTTTTGATGCACTCAAACAATATCTCCTTTCCCCACTAGTTCTTATTCCACCTAAGAAAAATTATTCTTTCTACCTATACATCTACACAACAAACCATTCATTAGGTGATATGATTGTACATCGAGATGATAACCATCGATAACATGTGGTTTACTACATAATATGCACACTTATTGATTATTAGACTTGATATACCCATACAAAAAAACTTTGCCTTGTATTGGTCTTTTCAACTTTCAAGCTCTGCCATTATCTTCTAAATCACAAAACCTATGTGGTTACCCATACTGATCCCCTTAAATGCATGCATTCTAAAACATATCATAACCATGCATAGCTCGATGGCTCATGCTCCTTGTTGAATTCAACTTAGAGTTTATTCAACAAAAGTCTATAAAGGGGCAAACAATTGTTGATCAGTTAGCTACTACCCCTTTACCTGACAACCAACCTTCAAACCTCAAATTTCCTAATGAATCCATCACAACACTCTCCACTAATGACATCTCCTATCAAATGATGATGTTCTTTGACATATCTAAATGTCAATATGGTGGTGGTATGGGGGTCATTAGTATTTCTCTAGATGGTGAGCCTATGCCATTGTCATTTAAACTAGATTTTAAATGTACTAACAACATGGCCGAATATGAGGCTTTGATCTTAGGGATTTAAATGGCTATCTTCTTGGATATCAAATCCATAACCATTTTTGGTGATTCTTAGGTAGTGGTTAACCAGGTTAATGGTTCCTACCTATGCAAAAACAAAATTTTATAGTGGTATAAATATCATGTAGACACACTATTGGGATTATTTGACTCTTATCTCTTAAAAAATATTCTTTGATCTACAAACAAGTTTGCTGACATAATGGCTTCACTTGCTTCACACATACCCTCTTCATCCTCTTCCTTGAAAATCTATGTCACCGTGCATCACTGCACATTACCCTCCTATGCATCAACCAACATCCTCTTTATTGGAAATGTAAATTCTAACCCACATAACTTATGGTATAAGAAACTAATGGATTATCTTTCCTTTTCTATTACCCCTTCTAATCTCTCTAATAATGGGAGATGTGCCTTCATAAACATGCCACTCATTACACTTTGCTAGGGGGACTTCTCTACAAGTGAGGTTTTAATGGTCTCCTCCTTAGATGCCTCACTAGTATTAAGACTCCCTTTGATATTAACTAAGTCCATGATGGGATTTGTGGTGGGCATGTCAATGGTGACACAATTTCTAAGCTTATCCTTTCACTCAGCTATTATTGGCTAACACTACATCAAGACTATAGTGATTACATTTGGCATTATGTCAAATGTCAACAACATGCTAACCTCCTTCACATTCCAAGTCACCAAATAATTCTAGCCCTTCTCCCAAAGGGGCTTAGATCTAATCAGGGAGATTAACCCTCATTCATCCCTCCATCATCATTCTATCATTACTACCATAAATAATTCACCAAGTGGGTTGAGGCTATTCCTCTCATCTCCACTAAGGCTGACAAAATTATTGATTTTATCAACCACCACATCATCTATTGTTTTGGTTTCCTTCATAAAATTATAACAAACAACGGAAAATATTTTAAAAACAAGACTATCCAAAGTATGTGTTATACATTCATAATCAAATTAAGCTTCTCATTGTCATACTATCCACAAGAAAATGTACAGGTAGAAGCTTATAAAAAAACATTGACCAAAATTCTCATGAAGTTATTCAATAATACGAGAAAGGATTGGCATACACACATTCCTATTGCTTTATGGGCTTACCGCACTAGAATTCAAACCCCTATGGGTGCTACGCCTTTTTCCTTGGTCTATGGGATGGATGCTATTTTTCCTCTTGAGGTTCAGATTCCTTCTCTTTGAATTTCTCTAAAAGACATACTAATTATGAATTTCACCAATAACATTTGGTTCAACTTGAGTTACTTGATGAACATCATCTCATAGCCCTCAACCACCTCTAAATCTATCAAGAGCATATCAAATGTGTTTACAACAAAAACTTCAAATAGAAAGATTTCAATATTGGATATCTCATCTTAAAATAAAATCAACACATGATAAACATGGAGAAAAACAAATAGGGTATGTTTACTCTTAATTGGCTTGGACCTTACATCATAACTCATAAGTATAGCTTAAGAACTTATCGCTCGTCTTCTCTCGAAGGAAGGCCAGAACATGAGCCTTTAAATTCCTTACACTTATGACCATCCTTTATTACAAAAAGTGTCGCTTTACCTCGTATTTAACTTGAGTTCATCCCTTGAGCACCTATATTACAATCATTGCCCTTCTTCTTAACCCTTATTCCTCCACACTTAGTTAACTTATGAGGTGCTGTGGTTTTGTCCTCAAAGTGGAAAACTCCTAAGCCTCTATATACTTATCCATGACTAAAAGCCAAATAAAAAAAAGGATATGTAGACAAGTTCTAATCTCTAAGGTCATGTTTCTCAATGTAGACTACTCCATTCAATGATATCTACGTAACTTCTCTTTGCTACTATCAATAGACTGCTCCCTTAAAGGACAACTATTTAAACTAAAAAAAAATGCTTAGACCACTTTCTTAAAGGATGGATAGGCTAAGATTTGTTCTCAAAGGGAAATAAAAATCAAAAGCTTCTCAAATTGATTAGCTTCATACGACCTCAACACATACAAAATACCATTAGAGGCTTCCCACATTGATCAACTTACATAAAGAAAAGCTTTAAGTCATGGACTTGCCTATAGTTGTTGTCGAGTCACCCACATTAGGGGCATATCATTCCCACTTCGAAGGTTACATTACCCAAACACTTTAACTCATTTACCCTTATTTTTTCCTCATACTCTTTCAAGGGACTTTGAACTCGCTTAACACAAGGTGAACATGATGCTTCTCTAACAAAAAAAATGGTTCAATGATGCAAAGCATGAAAAGGGCTCATCTTCTTGAGCCTATTTATGTTATGATTATGGTCTTTGACAATATGTGAGCATCCTGCCTCTTTATTTTCCCATCCAAATCACATGTCAATTTTTCTACTACAATGAAAATGTCATACAAGAACTATCAAGCCTACTCCACTTATTTTAAGCATATACCATCATGAATATGGAAAAATTCTAAAATAAAATAACATAACCAAACTATTCATTTTAAGCATACACCATCACAAGTATGGAAAAATGATAAGATGAAACTAACAAATCAACTATGCATATACCATCACATATATGGGAAATGCTGGTCTAACTCAACTAACATGCTCAAATTAACATAAAATTACATAAAATAATCATCCACATCAAAATCATTAGAATCATAATAAATGTATCTTAAAATCACAATAAAGCTACACACACACACACACACACACACAAACACACACATATATGCTTAAAATACATGTCCATTAATACATCATCATAATATCATCTCTATCTCAAAATATACATCTGTAATCTTTAGCTTGCAGGTCAGTGTGCATATAACATATATAAAAAAAGTAAACTCTGGCACTCAATTTCCTCAAGGCTCTCCACATGGTCATGAAGAAGCAGTGTCATCACCACTCTCTACCCATCTGCATTGGCATGAGCAAGAAGCTATTGCACATGACACAAATCTCTCTTGCTCTCTAAACTTGGAATACCTCTAAATTTGTGGGAACTCCCTGATGGCCCTCTCATAATAAGCAATCTCATCTAGGGTAGTAGTATACCTTGCCAAAGATACAGTCTATGGTGGTCCCATCACACCTACTGAAGGCCTAGCTTGTACTAGTCCCTATGATGGATGAAGAGGAGTATCCTAACCTGCTACTCTCAAATTATCCCTCTTTACTGTCAGTGCCATAACCTAACCCTATAAAACCCTGACTTGGCCCTGTAGTGCCCCAACCTGGCCCTGTAATGTCACCACCTATCCTTGTAAAGCTAATACATGTGCTTGAGTTATATTTTGAGCCTGCACTACTACATCTCAAGCCTACACTAATGCATCCCATCCCTGTATAGCTGCATCTCTCTCATCAATCCTTACAAATATAGTGGTGGCCTCCTGACCTCCACCATGAGATGCAAACATGCCCACTAAGCCATATATGCCACTATACACCTTGGATCAACTACACCTAACCCTATTGGCATCTCCTCAAAATCTGGCCCGTCTCCTATGGTAAGGGTAGGGGTGCCTTAATATCATCCCTCCTATATCAAGGGAAGACAAATGGTACATCCTATAACAAGCTAAATTGCCTCCTAATCCATGCTATGGGTACCATCTCCAGCTCATTAGCTCATCTCCCTCTAACCCATAATGATCTCTATAAACCAACAAGATACTCTACCTATCCTTTGAATGAAGGGTATGTTAAGTAGGGTCTCCACATAATATTTGTAGGGATCAAACCCTCTATCATGCACTTATAATAATCAATATCATGTACTATGCCATCTACTTAGGTTTGAGCCATCCCATATCTCCACCATCTAAAACCCACCTAGAAGCTGGCTAGAATCATGGTAGGTAGTCCCAATGGTCATGTCACCATGATATGATCATATGCCCAATAGTGGAGTAATTTATTGACACACAAACTATATATCCATCACAGTCTCAACCCCTTTATCTCTCTATATAACTATGCCAGAAACACTGGTCCCCATGAAAATATAGTCTGCTACTCAACCATCTATGTCAAAACACCTATGAATGCAATCAAAAATATCCCACCATATACATCTAGTAATGCATACATAGCAATCCTTATCATCATCAGGATGCTCAGTCGATGTTGCTACTCATTAGTAATGTATAATGGCTCATAGGTGAATCTCACTAAGTGATAGGTCACCTCACTAACATGCTCTCCAAATAATGCCACCATGTGAATATCATACTCCTCTCTCAAGCATGAGAAGAGCACCTCACCCTAGAGTGGCAATCATAAAATTATATATACATCCTCCTGAGTCACTGTCAACTCTTTGATCAGTAGATGGAAGGTGTTGGTGATATGATCCCACCTCTCGATTAATGCTATCATCAGACTCACATATCATGTGACTCTACAATATCATTGCATTCTCCCTAACCCTAAAATTTCCATGTTCTCCCACTCATCTAGGAGACATCCTCCTCATCTAATTTATCAGTCTCGATAGGTGATCTTGCAACATCAATTCTAGCTTCCCTTATATCCATACACTCACAACTCAAGTGACACACTTTTTAACATAATATCTCACCACATTTTTCCCTTCTCTTTAGGAGAACTAGATTGGTTTGAGGCCCTCAACCGAGATATGTAGATATCACTCACTCAACATGGGGTTGTCTGAGGTTAGCTCAGCTATATACCCACCTAACTATATAACCTACTCTACCTTAGGCTTCGCTACCTCTCTCTTTACCCTAGGCTTCACTGCCTCTCTCTGTCTACCCTAGGCTTCATTACCACTCTCTCAACCCTAGGCCCAATTTCCTATCATAACTCTAGGCCTCATGGCTTATATCCCTAACCTTTAACTCTATAACATATGTTTTAAGCCCTAGGACTCCTGACCTATCTCAAGCTACCCTTTTTACCATTTCTCCTAACACACTTTTAACCATACCTTAGATATTTTTCCCTAGGCTCTAGGAAAACTACATTAGCCTTGAGCCCTCAACCAGGCTATGTAGGTAGCACTCAATCGACATGGGGTCTTTTAAGGCTAGATCAGCCATTAGATTAGTGGACTACTTTAATTAGGGATCCAAATTTACCTTTTCTCCTATTTTTGGGTTCTTCACAGTCACTGGTGTTAGTTTTTAATGCTAACATCAGTGCTTGGTGTTAGTCAATGTCAGTAAAACCTATTGACATCAGTATCATGTTAGCTGACATTAGTGATAGGTTCAGCGCTAGGGCTAAATGACTCATACCCTAAAAATTCCATTTTAAACTAAAACCTACCCTAAATCCCTCTCAAATTCCCTTAAACCTACATCATCTCTCCCTCTCCTCTAGGTTGGCATAACTAGATCTTATGGTGGCATGCCTCCCACTGGGTCCCCTCCTAGCTTTGCTATCTTAATCACTCTCAAAGCTCTATTTCTCTCCAATCCAATGTTGTAAATGAGTTTGGTGGGCCACCAAACCCCTTTTTGTTGAGTTTGGTCACCCATTGACATTAGTATACTTGACCTAATCCATTGATGTTGGCACTTTTTTCCACCAATGTTGACAACCTTGCCCTAGGCCATTGATGTTGGCAATATTTACTACCAACATCAATGACATCATCAACATTATCATTATTGCATTAAAATTTCCCTGAACAACCACAAATCTTTAGACTCTACCCATAACTAGGGTAATTTAGAGATCACATATATCTCCTTGACCATGACTACCAACTTAGATATCACATATATCTCCCCAACCATGACAACCACCCTCAAAGATCACTTAAATCTCCCCCATGATGCCTTTGACTAGAGATCCCAAATATCTCCTCACTCATTGACCCTAATAGTTGGCTATTGTACACATGCATGTATATTAAGTATTTTGGATAATGACCAAGTTCATCCTGTCACCTGTAACCTTTTTGTGTTTACCAGGGGCACTTCCTACCTCAAATACCTAGGACACATGGACTAATTAGAGCTAAAACTTTGATTGTTTTGACATTATTAACTATCACTTACAATTTATGCTTTGATTATTTCTATTTGAGTCCTCCTCGACCTTACTTATTCTTTCTTTTGTCAACTATAATTCATAGTAGTAAATGCACAAGTAGTGATACCACATTCTCCTCCACTCACACAATTCACTTCTTATCAAACTAGTACCTGATTCTGGTTTATCCTCCATCGATTCCTATTTTGAGGAGAGATACCTCATCTAATACCTCAAGCATCTAACTCTTATTTTTGTCTTGAAACTTGTCAAGTTCAAATTAAAAGACAAAAAGGGGCAAATATAGACACTAAAATTGAGTCACACACATGTGTAACTCCCTGTGTCAAAACCCCCCTTTGAGCCCTATTTCAATAATAATGATTAGCCTCTCTAACCTATGATTTTACCCCTCACATATTTAATTAATTTAATATATATAATTAAATTAATTAAAAACCACTTTTGCCACCTTACCTAGCCACCTCATCCTAAGACTAATTCTCATCTGATGAGTCACCTCAAGACTTAGTCCCCTTTTCCTACCTACCCAAGACTTGTTCTCACCCTAAAAATAAATTCGTAACCAATTATTTCCTTCTTAAGCTCATATCTCTACCTTTTTTTAATGGATACCATACTTGGCACAAGGAGCAACAAAAAATAGGCTAAAAATAGTAGTTTTAGCTATTCTTATGCTATAGACATTAGTTATATAAGCCAAACTCCAAACTAATGTTTACATCAGCAGAAATCAAGAAAACTCATTCTTATTTGCATACAAGCTTTTTACATTCAACTTTTGACATCTTGGTTTATTGTTATCTTGAAAAACTCAATCCAAATCTAGAACCAAGCTCTTGAAAACCAATAACACCTACTTGTTGTCTCTATTCAAGGCACTAGTTTAGACTACCTAATAAGAGCTATCCATCTGGTACTTATCATTTAGTCACCACTACAACTAAGTACATCACTTATTTTATAAGTCATTAAGTAGTTACTTTATAACTCCTTCATATCTACTATTTATTACTTGTACACATTCTTGACCAAACCCCATGAAGGAGTTATAAGGCTTTCCTACTTGTTTCCCCTTATTCCAACACACCCAAACCTTTGACTAGATCCATCTAAACATTACTCTGTCTCTCACAACTCTCCCCCAACCTTCTAGACCTGACCAAAACCATTCCCTAGACCTAGAAAAGCCTTCTGCAAACTCTTAGGCAATTATTTCCCCTACCAACATCAGCAACCTAACCGATATCGATCATATTTCCTCAACGACCTTAGCAACCTAACTGATATCAGTTACTTCCTCGCCAACCTTGGTAGATTAACTAACATTGGCAGCTATGGATTTCATAACCCTTTTAAGACCTACCCAAACAACTTCCAAAATAAAAATTGAACATACCACTTGCACTCTGTTACTTTTTGCTGCACTCAAGTTGTGAATAATAGTAACATGGTCTCTCTTTTAATTTCTCTTTTCCTCTCTATTGGTTATTTATTACTCTTTTGTCTCTCAAATGTGGACTACCATCTCTAAGGAATTTTGACACTTCCTGGAACAAGCATGTAGCTTGGTAGCTCAATTATATATCTACTAACAAACATTTTGTGATAGTTCTTTCTTACTTGCAAGTAGTCCTCCCCAGCCAAAGAGGAGTGCTCACAATGTCTAGATATAATGCGCAAACCAATCCAGGTTCATTCTAATCACTTATCCCTATCCTTCTTCTCTATTTTTCTTTAGACTTAAATTAGACAAGTTTTAGTGAAACATTTTTAATGTATTAAAATAATTATATGTAAAAATTTGTCTCATGATGACAATCATTTGAAAATAATCTTTTGAATGTTTTATTACATAATCATCTTTTAATCCTCCTCTTTCTCAATCATATATTATTTATCCTATTTCAATATCATCTCTTAATCCTCTAATTTATCAATCATCTTTTAATCCTCTCATTTCTCAATCATCTTCTAATCCTCTCATTTATCAATCATATCTTAATCTTCCTCCTTTCTCAATAATAATTACAATCTTTAATATTTGAGCATATTTATTGTGATTTATGTCAATGCTCTACCTACCAAATCTATAATAATTTACCACATCATTGATATCTTTCCACATTTCATTTCTTCCAACCAAATCTTGTATTCTAAATCATTTTTAAAAAATTAATAATTCTATTCAATCATCACTTATTTAAAATCTTTAAGTGGACATTATGATGCACATTTTTGAAACATGCAAAATAAAATTATAATTATTTTTAAATGATTACAAAAATTAAACAATAAGAAGGTAAATTCCATTGCCATTCTTCAATAATCATTTGGCTCATGAAACTCTTTTCTATCATTTTCCCAAGCTTTGTTGTTCCAAAATTTATATGTTTTAACTCATGAAACTCTTTTCTATCATTTTCCCAAGCTTTTTTGTTCCAAAATTTATATGGTTTAATGGAAAATGAAATCCTTTATGTGTCATATTAGAGTCATTTATGACTCTTAGCTGTATTTTTCTCATAATGATAGACTATAACCTTAAAGCATTATGCTTTTTGTTATTTTTAAATGCTTTTCCATATGACTCTAATCATTATTATATAGCTCTTTTAAATGATTTCTTGGTTTATTTGATCTAATTAAATTGGCATGAAATGTATAGTTTATAAATTATCCCAAATCATGTAGGAGCAAATGAATATATTAATGATTAAGCGATTATATTTTAAACAATTGTGACTAAAATGAATTATGAGTGTAAGATAATGAGGAGTTAAAAGAGGTGTTTAAGTGGTACTAAAATTTTATAAAAATAGGCATATCTCAATTTTAATTGATGATTTGAGGGGTTTCTAAAAATCTTTTTATCATAATATAGGAAGAGAAGTTGTAACATTTTAAATGTAGTTTATGAATATAAAATTTATTTTGGAATTAATAAAAAATGATAGATAAATAATATCAATATCAATGTATCAATATGTATATTTGTATAACTTTATAAAGAGTGAGCACATGTTTGTCGAGCCTATTTTGATTCAAACAAAATAAATTTTCATAAACTTTAAAGATATATAGAAAATATGATGAACAATATTGTGGTGTGTGTGTGTGTGTGTGTGTGTGTGTGTGTGTGTGTGTGTGTGTCTATATATATATATATATATATATATATATATAATTGATTGATCATTTATGAAAAATAAAATATCAATTATTTACCACAACAAATATGGTAAATTTTTTAATTATTTTAAGATTGTAATTAATGATGTATAGAATATTATAATATTTAAATTTTCAAAAAAATATATTTAATACATGTAATTATTTATTAATAAAACACACTTAAAAAATAAATCAATATTAATTAATAATTTAAATTTAAATTAAATAAAATACATATTCTAAAACTAACCAACTAGTGTGCTTGACAAAACTTATTGATAATTTTGAATAAAAATGTCTATAATTAAACTAAATACCTTGGTGCAAGCATGGGATGTTACTAAAATTTCCCAAAATTTCATTCTAGCATGTGATATAGAAAAATAGGTGGGTTTGGTAATTTAGACCTCAACAAAGGCTCAAACTAAGACAAAATTTGGAGGATTTATTTTTTATTTTATTTTTAAATGAAACAAATATTGTTAAAAATGGGCATTTGTTTCGAACAAACATCCATTTAAATTCATATTCATTTGAATTGGATCATTTTTTTTAATATTTAAAGAGTATTTTTATTTTTTAATTTTAAGAAACAAATATCTATTTTAAATGGATATTCATTTTAACTTATATTTTATTAAAATTAACATATTTTTATCTTTTTCAAATTAACATTTATTTGACTCTCTACTTAAATAAACATATTTTTGATTTTTTAATTTTCAAATTGCCACATTTTGACCTCTCATTTTTATAAACCATCATATAGTGAAAGCTAAATTTTTCTTGTTGCTTTACTCTAATTATTAAAGATAAAGTTATTTACAAATTTTATCCTTATTTTCATGAGATTTTTAAGGATGTTACAAAAATTGAAAATAGGTTTTTGAAGATAAATGTTTCTAAGTATAGTTTCAATGTCCCTTCTATATACATATTAGTTTCAATTTACTAACACATTTTTTTTTTGTAAGGTTTGTCGACATATAAATATCTCCAAGTGTATGCTAGTGCATACACCAAAATGGGGTGGGATGACTCATAATATTTTTTGAGAGACGTGTTATGGATTATCCTTCCTATTACCACCTTTTTATCACTATCACATCATCTTATTTTTACATCTCAATGTTTGTACCCTTCCTCTAATCTCTTTTTCTAATTTCTTGCACATGGCCCATGTCAATGAATTTATCAATGATGTCTTCTACCAACACTTATTTTGGCCAACATCATCTGTTGGGATTATAACATCGACTAAAACTAAGTTTTTATTTTTATCCAGATTTGATCTATATTCATAAGGTTCTACTTAATAATTTCTTACATAAACATGGAAAAATAAATATTCATGTGCTCACAAGTCAACTTTAGGAAGAACTAAAGCACTTAAAGTTAACAAAATCTCACACCAAGGAAGACAATTTAGTGTTTTCACTAATTGTGTTTTGGGATTGAATATTTCTATGCATGAAAATATAAAACTATGGCATAAAGGAGACATAAAATATAAAAAAAAAAAACTATAAGTTTGAATATGTGTTAGTGCTAGATATAGATTACTAAGAACATAATGTAACTATTAAATGAGGAAAACTAATGAAATATATGGAAATAATATTGAAACTATCACACTTGAGCATTATATTTAAAATTTGAAATTGGGACAAGATTTTGGTATTGAATAAATTACAACCTGAATAATTTCTTTGTAATCAAAATAAAATGTTAGAATTAGTCAAACACAAGTTATATCTAGGTCAGAACCAATAGGTGGATGATTATGTCCTTCATGGTTGATTTTGACCTTTGTTGTTTTCTAGGTTATGTGAGTTTTTGATCCTATGTGCAAATTGATACTAATCTTATTCTAGTTTTTATTTGCTAATTTGATGGAAAAAATATATGATTTTCTTCTCCTTTGATCTTGACCTAATATTTAATAAGTACATGTATAAAAGAGCATGCACATGTTATTTGGCTTGGGAAACCTCTTGAGGTGTTTTAGCTACATATCCTACACACTTAGAATCATGGATCTATGTAGTTCTAATGCTTTGTGATTAAATCCCAACCCAATGAGAGAAAAGAATTTACCTCCTCTTTTTGGATAATTACATGAAACTATATTATTCACTATGACCTTTTGGTAAAAATGTGATGACATAATACTTAGATTAGGGTTGATGTAATGTAGGTCAATGCATAGATTTATTGAACAAATGTGCAAAAATATTGGTAAGGCTTGATGATTTTAGGCTAGACAAATGCCTTGTAATAGATCCATTTGATAGGAGACTTGTACTTGGTAAAATATTACTAATATCTTTGTATAAATAGTGGTCTTTAGGACACTTTAAAAATAGGTCGATCGTGAAATATAGTTACAAGAGAAAATTAAGGTAAGGGCATAAAGGACATGTTGATGGGTCATTTAAAATACTAACTTAGACAATGTGAGGATTTATCCAACCTATCTTGAAAGGAGATGGAATCTCCCCAAGGTCTATTACTACCAGGTCTTACCTTGCAAGGTAAGTCAATAGTTGATGTGAAACTCTTCCAGTTCAAGGAACATGTTTAGAATATGTTCAAATAAATGGTAGGTAATGTTGGTCTTATGGATCAATTACTCAATAAATTAGTAAAATGAATATGTCATGAGAATACAACTAATTTAATAATTATTCATTGCATAAATGGGTTCAACAATGCATTAATAACAATGAAAATTGTTTGCAATCAAGATAAAGCATGTAAACATGGATTGAAAATTTCAGATCTATTCTACCCACTCTAATAGATTTATAAAAAAGATCAAAAGAGAAGGGAAAAGATGAAAGTGTAAGCCTATTTTTTAGATAAAATAATTATGATTCATTTGACTAGATGAACTCCATGAAATCAGTCTTTTGTTTGATAAGTATGAACACAACCATGAAAAATGATGATGAAAGAGTCTGAGGTATTCAACTATGAAGGAATCTGGACAAGCCACCATATGCATGTGCAGATGATGAAAAATAGTCTTCACAACATTTATTTTGATAAATATTTTCTTTAAAATTAGTTTTTGGATCTAAATTTATCAGGGGAATTATAGAAAATGTTTCACAAAAGAATTGCTCGTAAGGAAAATTAACTCTGAAAAAGTAAAAAATTGTATAAAATAAGTGTCTGGATCTTTACTCTATGTTTTAAATCTAATTAACTAGCACCTAACTTAGTCTTGTTTTGGCCTTATATAGATTCTCAATCCAATCTTATCCAACCACTAGTTAGTTGAAAGTATTCAATGCACTACCCACCCACCAAGTACTTAAAAGCATTTAATAACATAAATTTAATGTGTGCTTATCTTCAAAAAGAATAATTCTATTGATAGATGGCTCCTTTTACATAAATATTATTAATCATGGAAATATTGGACTGATGCATAATTTCAACTAATACAAGTTTAATTTAAATTCCATTTCATTTATTGGATTAATATTGTATTAAATGTCGGGGCAGAAGATTTTATCTTCCAAATGTCAACACTCCTCTCTTTACAATTTTTTATGGATAACCATTATATTGAATATTGGTAACAAGGTAGCATTGGAATAATGTATTATTTCAATTTACCTTAGTTCAAGTCAAATATCGATCCCTTTGATCAATTTCCATAGTATTAAATATTGGAACCAACTCTCCTTTTCCCATTGTGACATTGGGGTAGCTATTAGATCACATTTTCCATAGAAACATCAATGTTGGATTAAGGAATTCTTTATATCCTTATGATCTTAGCCTAATTTATTCTAATATGCACACCACTTCATAGTATAACCCACTATGTAATTAACCTTAAATTCTATGCTATATGGATCCTCTTGTCATTAGGAGATAAGATAGTTACTAATTAATTAGATCTAATTAGACTCGTAATCCAATATTTGAATCTTGACAACCTAGATAGGAAAAAATGGGAGTCAATTTCAGCCTCTGAATATGTTTGTACAGATATACATATCAACATTGGGAAGGATACCCTATGTATTCATTTATCTCTACTCAAAAAAGCTAACCTATCTTTGATGTACAAAGATCTTGCTATGTGGCACCTTCTCATTGATTTTCAGCTTGCTGAGGGGATTTAAATTTTCATTGGGATTGGTGTAATGAGATATTTCCAAGTGGAAAGATCTCACTTACCTAGAGATTTTCAATCCTTTGATCATTGTTCTATGTCTTGATTTCCCTAGAGTCATGAGATTATGCCACATGGCATCATCTCAAAGACTTAATTAATTTGTGCTTTGTCGTACACTCCTATTTGATCTAAAGGGTGAAAAAGTAGGATGATTCCATGTGGCATCATCTCATTTATTCAGGAGGTTTATTACATGATCACTTTGTCTCAATCATCCTAAAGGCCCAAATAAGTGGGATCATGCCACATGACATGATCACATGAACCCAAAGGGTTGAAAGGCTTAGCTTTGTGCCCAAAGTGTTTTGGAGCTATGGAACTTTGAGATTATAACAAGTGGTGATTGATTGATAAATCTAGACCTGCAAATAAAAAACTACCATTAGATTTTCAAATAAAAAGACCAACGATTAGAGTTCAAATTCATAGACTAGCCACTAGATCTCAAAGTTCATGAAAATTGACTAAGGCACAAGACTTGAATAAATGATGAGAAAACCATTAAATATAACAAATGAAAATGAGTTTTTTGGAAAAGATTAATCTATTTAATCATATAAATGATCAATTTATTTAGATCAAAAGAATAGAAAAACTAGTCAATTTTAGGCCATTTTATCCTTTTAAGTAATGAAATTAGACTCATAATTATGATGATGACATATAATCTCATGATGAAATTATATCCTATAAAAAATCTAAATATCATTCACCTGAGGCTAAATGGGAGATTCATAAGGATACAGACTGCCTTGGGGGATAGAGAAATGAACACAAGAAGTATAAATACTACCTTTGAGGGCCCAAAGACATGGGATCATGCCATATGGCATGATTTCACATAACTATGGGGTCTAAATCTTATTTAGGAATCGAAGGAGGCCTAGGGGGAGTGGGAATGTAGGATTATGCCATGCGACATGATCTCGTTTACCCAGAAGATTTAGGCAAAAATGGCTAAGACAAAAGGGTCCTCGAAAAGTGAGTGATTGTCAAGCGACACCTCCTATTTTGCCTAGGGATCTTGGGGAAATTCACATAATTATTAGGCCATGGGAAATCAAATAGCCATTTTAAAATGAAAATATGAATTTTAAAAAAAATGGCTATGACTATTAAGCAAAGGTGACTAAGTCCCAAATAAATTTACAAAAAATTAGATTGTTAATTAATTATAAAGCCAATATTGGTACATTTTATTAAAAACCAAAGTAAATAAATAAAATTATATAATCACTTAGTCATTTTAGATGAAAAAAAAGCATGAATAGACCAAATTATCAGAAAAAAAAGTAGAGAACTTTGAAATAGTTAGGTAAGCTGTAGAAATATAAGGCAAAATAGTCCAAAAATGAGAACTTTAATGCAGTTCAAAATGTTATACAAAGTAGACCAAAAATATGAAATTTAAATTTATTCAGATAGTTTCATTTATAATACTAAAACTGCAATTTTTCTATACTAAGCACATAAAATGTACCTTTAAGTTCAGATCTAGATAAAATAATAAATCCAACACAATGTTCAAGATGAAACTACTCGAGGACCCTTTTCAATTAGATCATTAGATATAAAAAAGCCCAAATTTTATCAAACCATAAAGATATACTACTAAGAAAAAGAGGTTCCATGATTTCTCAATGGAAATTAGGGTACATTGTGCAAGCAACAACAAATGGCAACTCTATTTGAAAATACTCTCAATTATTTTAAAATAAAGAAACATTTCTATGAACCTAGAATATCTAGCTAAAGACAAAGCATGACATGAAAATACTCATGAAAGGATAAGAAGGGAATGGATATAAGACAAAATAAAATATTCACATTATCTAGTGTGTGCAAATGTTTTCATTTCCTTTTCTGAAATTGTCAGGAACTAGTTATTATAGCTAAGTCCATCAATCTAGTGTCCTTTACCTTAGTAAAAATTCCTAGACATTATTCCATTGATAGCCAAACATCAATAACCCTGATGAATTTGTCTTCAATCCCACTCAAGGTCTTATTCTACTACCAACTGGATCAGAAAGCTTGTGGTGGAGATTGACTAAATCACCCATTAATGAAATATTTTGGATAATGGATCTTTCTTTTCTTTCCTTTTATATTCTTTTTTAATTTTTAACATCTCAATCCTAGGTTGGGGGACTACCATGGCAAACAAGAGGTAAAATTATGGATTTTTCACTCTAGATATTGGCTGCAATAATTTCATTTGATCAAACCCATAATTTTTAAAGTGTATTTTATATAAGATTTCAAGAGAATATCTTTTAGAATTCAAACAAGTTACCAAACCTTATCAAAACATGAACAAATTATGCATATGAAACAATCCAAACTTTTGAAATTAAAATAAAAAACACAATCTTGTAAAACAAAATAGGCAAAGTACAAAAGCAAAACAAAATACACTATTGAAGATTGTTATTAAGCAATACCTATCTCTTATTTATAATCAACATCTACCTCATTGATTAGAATAAAAGGAGACCATAATTTAATCAAATGGTAGAGAACAAACCAAGGATAAATTATGTATAACAAACTAACAACACAAAACAAATAAAACCAAAACAATAGACTACAATAAAAACAATAGACCAAACTAGAACAACACTATGTACAAGGCCCCAAGAGGTTGGCTCATGCTTGGAAAGAGTGTTTTATAAATTTCTCATTAATAGGTAATGAGATATCCTCACAAGTCAAAATCTTGATCCTAAAAGCATTCTTTCCTAAAATTTCAAAAATCTAGAAGGGACCTAACAAAAGAGCATCAAATTTACTCTGTTATCCCTTCTCATGATCCTTATCCAAAAATAGGATAAAATCAATAATACTAATGGATTTTATTTTAGCTCTCTTTTCAAACCATCTCTTAACAACTCCTTGATGTTTGTTAAAGTGTAGTAGGGTTGTATTTCATTTTTATTCTAAGTGTATTAATTTTAACAACCTAGCTTCAACCTTGTCATTAGATTCAAGAAAATATTTAATGAATTTGAATGTATGAATCTTTAAATACATAGGGTAAACTAGCTCTTGAAAATACACTAAGTGATATGGAAAAGTACCTAGGGAAGACTTAATCCTAATCTATCAGACCAAAGTTCAGAATTTAACATGTTATGCCAATCATAAGGATTCTTATCCAAAATTTTCTTAATTACATTAAGTGATTTTTTTTTTTTTTTTTTTGTATATTTAGAAACACCATTACCTTACAAATAATGATTGGAATATAACTTGAGAATTAACTTATTATCGTTTCCCATTCTATGAATTAAAAGGAACAAAATGTAGGACCATTGTCACATACCAGAGTAAATGACATTCTAAACCTAGTGATGAGATGTTCCTCAAGGAAGTTGATTACTACTTGCATTATATAATTTATAAATGTTTGAGCCTTAGTCCAATGCATACAATAATTATTTTCTATCAGTATAAACTTGTGTCTAGTTGAATAATTGGCATGAATAACACCAAAAAATTCTAGTGCCCATTTTTAAAAAGGCCTAACTTTAATAACAAACTACAAAGGTGTAGTTGAGTGGCATTATCTATGTGTTATAATTTGAAAAGTGTGGCAGATCCTTACATGTGTATGATCATCCTTGAAAATAATGGGCTAATAGTAACCTAACCAAAGGATTTTGTGAGCTATAACATGCCTTGAACCATGACCACTTCCATACTCTGCATGAAAATCTTTAAGTAATTTAGCTTATTCAAATATTTTCAAACATATTAAGTAAATACCCTCATGATTATTCATATATAAGACCCTAATTTTATCATGAAATTATTGCTATTTAAGCATAATACTCTTGTTTGAGTGGAGTTCAAGTAATTAAGACAACTATTATTTAATACATAACAAACTATGTTTTGATACCACTCATCATTTGTGATGGAATTCACTGTATATTGTTGACATACAATCTGAGAGTTAACTTTAACCATCATCTTACTTAGTCCCTGAACTCTTACTATCTTGATTGGCTAAATTTATAAATCAAATTATTGTAAAAAAGTCATCCACCTACCTATGTGTTCACCTAGCTCATTAAGTATCAAAATTTCCTTTACAATATGATCAAAAATAACAACAAACACTTTGATACATAAAATATAATGTTTAATTTTTTTGACTAAATTAATCAAATAAAAAAATTGTTTATCAATAACTGAATACCTAAGTTTTGCATTTATGAGTGTAGAACTCATGAAAGACATTGGTCTCTAATCTCTAACTTATTTTCTTTGGGTCAAAAAAATAACACTTGAATATTTTAAGGCAAACGAATAAATATTAAAAGGCTACTTGTAAGCGAGACTAATTGTCATTGGGATGCTCATAATGGATTTCTTTTTTTCAAAAAATGCAGCATGCATTTCACTAGTCCACTCAATTTCGGCATCTTTATTCAACATGTTATTCAATGGTCTAATTATCTAAAAAACTAAAATGAATTTATGTATGAAATTTTAGTTTATGTATGAAATTGATCTTACCAGATAATGACTTCAACTCTTTTTTGTTGCTAGGAAAGGGAATTTTAAAATTGTCTCTACTCAATTTGGATCTATAGATATGCCTCTTTCATAAATCACATGACCTAACAAAAATTACTTTAGTGACTCCAAATATACACTTCTTTGGGCTCAAGGAGATACCATGCTCTCTACACCTTTACAATTTTAAGTCTTTCACATGATCATTTTGGTTCTCAGAAAATATGGTTATATCATCCATATAAATGACAATACACTTCCAATCAAGTTTTAAATGCAATGTCCATAACACATTAAAATATAGAACCAACATTAACCAGAAAAAATGGCATTCTCTTTTATGTAAATGTCCTTCATTTTATACTAAAGGTTATTTTTATTCTATTCTCATAGTTTACTAACTAATTCTAACTAGAATATCCATTTAAAAAGGATATGATTTGTGAACCATTCATAATCTGTAACACCTCATCTAAATAAAGTAATGGCTAATTGTATTTATCCAAAGCTCTATTCAAATTCCTAAAATCTACACACAAGCATATCTCTCCACTCTACTTTTACACAAGAACAGGGTTTGCCACCCATGTAGTGTGCCTAATAGGAAAGATAATCTTAGTTGATAATAAATTGTATAATTCATTGGAGATTAAAAGGTTCTAACAAAGGATTGAGAACCTTTGTCTATGACAGATTGGCTTAACTTTGGGCTTGAGAGGAATGGTATGAATGATAATTAAAGTGTCAAATACTTTCAAGTCCTCATAACTCCACATTATGAAATCCTTGAATTCCTTTAAAGCTTGAGAAAGCTCTTTATTTTATATCTCAGTACAAGTTATGCTTAAGATCACTTTATTTGAGTCATCAACATTCCCAAAATTATTGATAGAATTGTCCAAGAATTAACTGATAAAATCAAACATATGAACTACAAATGCAAAGAAAATAGAAGCAGAAGTCTGTTGTTGAGACTAAAATCAAAATAGAGAAAAAAATATAATAATATTGCATTCATAACTAATTAAAAAATAGCTTAGATGAGAGGTGTATTTATAGGTAGAATGGAGGCATAGAGCCAAGACATTTGGCAATGTGAACACAAGACTTTTGCCAACTAGTTTGTGTGCTCCATATGTCAATATTGATGGGTAAGGGTATCCTTACCCACCAATTTGAGTATAATTTTCCCATGTGCATGTTCACCTTAATTACCTCATTTATGACACCTAAGTGACCTCATAATAATAGCTAAGCAAGCTAAACACATGTGTAAGAATAATCCATAATAATAAATACAAGGAAAATAATATACTACACTAACACCCCCCTAAGAATAGCTTACGTGGGCAAACAAATTGGGTCCTAGTAATAAGGCCTAATGAGGTGCCCAAGTATAATGCAACTCTCACAAAGTGGAAGAAAAGGACAAAACCCGTAGGAAAAAACTCCCCCTGAAAGAGAGAAAAGAAGAAGAGGACTAAAAGGCCCCCCTGAAGATGATGCTAATGTAGCTCAAACCCTAAGAAGATAATGCAAGTGAATGTACTTAATCTCAGTGAAGGGTTTGGTGAAGATATCAGTTATATGCTCTGTAGTCTGGTGAAATTTGAGATTAATGACATGCCCATGAATGAGCTCCAAAATGAAGTGTTTATGAATCTCAATGTACTTGGTCTATTAATGATAGACCAGATTCTTGTAGATCAGATGATTAAGGGTTGCTTGTACTATATACCAAACTTAGTAAGAATCCCCTAAAGCCAAATATATTTAGTAGCAACATTGATAGCCCCTCTATATTCAACCTCAATAGATGATAAAGTAATAGCATTCTACTTCTTATTAGACCAACTAATTGGTCCTAAACCAAGTGAGAAACTATATCTTGAAGTGGACTTGTGATGTTGAATATTGCCATCCCAGTCTAAATCTATGTATCTAATCAAGTCAATATCAATGCCTGCTCCATAGTGAATCCCAAAACTATGAGTACCTTGAATGTAGTAGAGAATATATTTGGTTGCTTTCTAATTCAGCTCATGTAGTGTCTACATAAACCTAGAGACCATGCCTACTACATATGAAATATCAGGTCTAGTGTGAGTCAAAAAGATGAGGCTACCAACTAGTTTTTGATACAAGGTAGCATCAACCAATAGAGAAGAACACTCAGCCTCAAGTTTGACTCCATAAAGAAAGGGAGTTAGAGCTAGCTTACAAGTATCCATGTGAAACCATTTGATAAAATCAAAAGCATACTTAGATTGTGTAATGGTAATACCTGAGTCAGATTATGGAATCTTAATATCAAGGAAGTAATGCAATAAACCCAAGTCAGTCATAGAGAATCTATCATGTAGAGCAGTTTTAACTACTGTAATAAAGGATGAGTAACTCCCTGTGATCAATAGGTCATCCACATATAGATCTAGAATAAAGAGTGAATTATCTTGTCATAAGATGTAGACATTTGGATTAGAATTGCATCTAGTGAACCCAACTATGAGAAGAAATGAATCCATCTTGGCATACCAAGCCTGAGGGGCCTGTTTAAGGCCACAGATAAATTTTTGAAGTTTACACACTAAGGAAGAATCTTCCACAAAGCCTTGTGGTTGTTCCATATATATCTCCTCCTCAAGGTCACCATGAAAAAAGGCAATCTTCACATCCATTTGATGAACATCCAAATGATAAGCTACAACAATGGAAAGAGTGATTCAAATAGAGTTTATTTTAGCAACTAGAGAAAATGTTTTAGTATAGTCTATGTCAAGAACTTATGAAAATCCTTTTTCTACTAGTCATGCTTTAAACTTATCCAACAACCCATCTATTGTAAATTTTGTTTGATACATCCACTTACATCAAACAAGTTTCCTTCCATTGGGAAGTGGTACTAGATCCCAAGTGTAGTTCCTAATTAAGGAACTATACTCTTCATGCATAGTGGTATCCCATTCAAGAATGCTAGATGCTTCATGAAATGACTATGGATCAAAATCACAAGTAGTGAAAACAAGTAGAATACTTTAAAATTGTGAATGGGTCCATCTGACATCTAATGGATTCTTGACCTAATCACCTACACTCTGTAGAGTCTGTCTAGCACAAAGAGGACCTAAAATTGAAGAGTCAGGGGGAGATTATTCAACTTTAAAAATGTGACTGTGAATGGAATGTGGTGAATCTCTATCACTATCCTCATCATCTAAATTGGAAGAAGAATCTTCATCAATAGATATCTAATTTGGATGATCTGAATCATCAAAATTGTCATCATATCCTAGAGAGTCCAAAGAGGAGGAAGAAGTATAATGTGTGGAGTCTGATGGACCCTCTTGAAAGCATATACTCCTCTTAATGAATAACTCATGTGTATTAGGATGAAAAAAGCTATATCCCTTAAAACCTTATACATACCCAACAAATATGTAAGTCTTACTCTAATGTTACATGACCTTATGTTTCTTCTTAGGAATGTGGGCCATAGCTAGAGATTCAAATACCCTAAAGTCCTTAACTTTAGGTTTTTGATCTCTCTAAGCTTCAAAAGGAGTGATACCTTTCAATGCTTTATGAGGAACATGATTTTGGATATAAAAAGCACAATTAATGGCTTCTACCCAATATTATGGTATAAGTGATTTGGAGTGCATCATACAGTTTACCATTTCCTTCAAAGATCTATTCTTACATTCTATAAAACCTTTATACAAAGAATTATATGGAACTATTCATTGTAGATCAATCTATTCTAAAGTATAGAACTGCTCAAAGTGATGATTAACATACCACCATTATCAGTGTGCAAAATTCTAATGGTTTTCCTTGACTATTTCTCAACAAGATCCTTAAAATACTTAAAATGGTCAAAGACCTCAGACTTTTGTTGAATAAAATACACCCAAGTATACCTAGAGAAGTCATCTATGAAGGTAATCATGTACCTTGCCTTGTCAAATGAAGGCTTTGGAAATGGTCTAGAAACATCACTATGAATTAGCTCCAAAACTTTAGTGACTCTCCATGATTTTCCTTTGTCATATTTCTCTTTAGGATGTTTACCAAGCATGAAACCTTCATAAACACTATCATAAAAATGAACATGAGGCAACCCTATTACCATATCTTTTTGACTAAGTTGTTCCAAGTAGTGATAGTTTAGATGGCCAAATCGCTCATGCGATAGTTTGCTCACTCCATCAAAATGAATGAGTAATGTAGTAGAAGGGTAATCAAGAGCAAAATTTGAGAAGGTGTACAACCTTGATTGGTGATTTGATTTTCTAATGGAAACTATAGTATTACTATGTAGCTCCTTAATGACAATAGAATTTGGAGTAAACTCAACTTTCTTGCCTAATCCAATGTGGTTGATTTGATAAACAAATAGGTATTAGTTGATAGTGATGAAATAGATAAGACTTTTTCAAATATTCCATCATTAACTTAAATAATCCTCTCCCAAAACATTTAATATAAGTATCATCACCTATTAGAATATATGGTATAGAACATGGATCTAAGGATGAGAACAAGTCTCATGAAGAAGCCATGTGATGTGAGGCATCAAAATCAATCACCCATATGGATGGCTAAGATGCTACTACAACAAGGGCCTTGCCCTTACCTTTCCCTTTACTACTTTATTTTACCTTAGTAGAGTCCTATGCTGATGAGGTTGATTTGACTATATTAAGGACATTGATGTTATTTTTCTCAAGCATCTTTGTTAAATGATCAATTATTTTTTTCATACATTTTGTTTGATCATGCCCAATTCTCTTATAATAGGCACGTGTGATCCTCTCTTTCTTGGATTTCTCACCTGAAGAGGAGGACTCATATGATACTTTTGGCTTAGTATCTAACTTTTAACCCTTCTGTTATTCTTGGTCCTTGTTTTGTTTCTTCTCCTTATTTATTGAAGTCTTCAGTTTGACATGACTCAACAAAGCATGTGATTTGGAGTAATTAAATGTACTCATTTGGATGGTTTTATCTTGATCCTTAGCTAATTATTTGTCAAAATCCTCTAAGGATGACATATTCCATGTAGGTTTTAAGGCACATTTCAAAGCATAAAAGGTAGAGACAAAAACTAAGTAGTTAGGACCTAACTTGGAAAGAATAGAGAGGATCAATTGTTCATCCTTTTTCTCCATACCACACAATTTTAATTATAAACTAAGTGATTTAAGTTTGGTGAAAAAGTCTTATATAGTGTTAAAATTAATTGGACTCAAACTAATGAGCTCATTCTATAGCTCATGACCCCTCATTACATCTTGCTTCCCAAAGAGTTATTACAAAATATTCCAAATCTCATGTGGTAATTTAGTAGATTCAATGTGAAAGAGTAAGTTGAGAGAAATAGACAAACACAAAAGACCATATGATTCATCACACCTATTATAACACTTAATTTTAGTTGCACAAATTTCTAGTTCTTTTCATATTCATGGTTATCTTGTGTAAACCTCTGCTTCTTAGAAAAAATTGCACTTTACATTTCTAGTCATGATAATTGAATAGAATGAGAAGTGGAACCAAATTGTGATCCATGATGTAGTGCAAGAAAAAATTGAATGAATAATAGATAAGGCAAGGCACTCAACAACCCTCCCTGAAACTATTAGAAAGAACCCCCCAAAATTATAGAGGTTTGACACTGTATGTTTTAGTGTGTATATAACTAGAACTTTAGTGCACATACAATTGGAACTTTATGTTTTAGTGTGTATACAATCAACCCTTTAGTGCATATACAATGGGCACCAAATTTATGTACAATAAAGCCCAACAAATCTTTAAGATATCATGGAGGGCCAAAGACATCCATAAACATGAGTATAGAGTTAATTCATGAAGCTTCAACTCATGTAAGAAGGATAGATGATGCATATAGTGAAAATAATGTACTACATAGTAGATCTACACTTAGATACAATGAATTGTAGGTATAGATCTACATAATAAACTATAAAGATATAGTTGATATTATCAAAGTGCATGATTTGGTGGAGTGTTCACCATCGTGTAATACACATAATAATAAGATGACTATATAAGGTTTTTGAATGCATAGTATAGTGTAATATTTATTATCATATAATACACATACCAACAAAGTGACTGGTGTATAAATGAGTGAAATCTTTGCATTAAAGGCACAAACAATAATGCATACTCATAAAAAATGGATGTTGGACTCAACTGAGAATCCATCCACAAATGAACAATCTATGAAATGATTACATAAGTGACATTTCAAGATTAAAAAAAATGGACGTCGGGATTAATAAAAAAAAATTCCATGAGGACAACAAGAGTGTTAAATTGTGAGTTAAACAAAGGAGAGGAGAAATTTTATTTTACTTGTGAGGGGGTTTGACTACCTGCCAAAACCGAACCTCACCCTTCATGAAATAGAAGGAATATTAAAAAACAATGAAAAAAACTCCTTACAATATGATTTCTTAAAATATATATTTTTTTTAATAAAAACAATTAAAATAACTCTTTAAAACTTCATCACCAAAAATGTAATTTTTGTAATTTTATGAAAAGTATCATAGTCAATAAAACTATAATAAATTTTGCAATTCTTAATGAAATTATGAATTTAAAAATGATATAGAAAGAGGAAACAAAGGTGCAAAGAACCCAAATTTTTTTATAAATGATTGTTTACTATTTAATCACAATTGGAAAAATACTAGTCATTTTTCTCAGAAAAAATGGATTTGCAAACCAACTTATAAATCTTGCCTCCTTATCAAAAAATGATTTTTTCTGCTATCTAACTAGATTTAATCCTCTTTTTAGATATACAAAAGGTTAATTATATGTCCAATACAATTTAACTAATTGTAAATATTGATGAAGTTTACCAGTTAGAGAAGAAAGGACTGTAGATGATACACTCATATCTACAAGTTTCTCCTTTACAATCTTAGCATATAAACTCAAAAAACTACTCAAGATTTCAAGAAATTAATAAAAAATGGTGTAATTTATTATAAAAGAGCTCTAATACCATGACAGAATCATCCAAGATCTAACTGATAGAATCAAACACATGAAATACAAATGCAAAGCAAATAGAAGTAGAACTCTATTTTTGAGACTGAAATCAAAATAGAGCATAATTATAATAATGTTGAATTCATAACTCATTAAATAATAGATTAGATGAAAGGCATATTTATAGGTACAATGGAAGTATGGAACCAATATATTTGGCATTGTGAACATAAGATTTTTGACAAATGGTTTTTGTGCTCCATATGTCAATATTGGTGGGTAAGGATATCCTTGCCCACCAATTTGACTATAATTTTCCCATGTGCATGTGCACCTTAATTACCTCATTTATGAAACCTAAATGACCTCAAAATAACACCTAATCAAGCTAAACAGATGTGTAAGAATAATCCATAATAATAAATACAAGGAAAATAATATCCTACACTAATAATTACATGGCTGATGCACCATACCTTTAGAAGGGGCAGCATTCTCTCTCTCACATTGATAATCCATATCAAACAACATTTCAAAAGAAAATATATCTTTGAGAAAGTTGTTTATTTTCAGTTTCAACATGCCTTCTTCATCTAAGTCAATGCCATTTCTATTAGATTCATCAATAATATGATATCTAAACACATATGTGTTTGTGATAAAGTTATTGATATGTTGATCATCATTAAACACTTGAAAATTTATGATATTATCTGGGATAGAAGTAATAAAAATCAACTATAGAACTGAAAACATCTTCAAGTGATAATTATTAATTAGCTCTAATGTACTTGAAACTATTGTTAAAGTAGCTACCATGTAATTCAATATATGAGGTACTGTCTATATGTTAAATTATTTAAAATATTTTATTAAATTCCATACTCTATCATGGTATCTTGATAAATATTTATCTTTACATGTATAATGGATTCTAAATTACTTAACCATGTGCTCCAAATTACCTAATACCTTAAGATACTTGACTTTATTCTTAAGAAAAAACTAAATTCCATGATTTAATGCCTCATACTTGTCTAAACTGTTTCTACAATCAAATTACAATATGAATACAACCAAGTAATCTTTTCCCATCAGATTGATGAGTTCAATTTTGGCACCACAACCTTATTTGGAATTCTAACCATCAAAATTTAAATTTCATAACTCACTTCCTTTTACTGTAGTTGTTTCTAAGATATAAATGCTATAACAACATCGATTTTAGTATTTCTATTCTTGACATCAAGTTGATTGACATCTTATCATTCACTTAACAATTATTTATTAATTCATTCTTCAAAAGTTTAATTATGGATAAGGTTGTTTAATTTTGATGTATGTCCAACCTTTACCATTATGGACTCTTTATCTTTACCTAGATTATCTTGTCTTGAATTTCCAACTACCTCTATTTCAACTGTCCTTGGTGTTAGGAGGTTTGGTGGACTACATACTTTACCCAAGGCTCAAAATGATTCAAATTTTAAGATGTAGGGACATCAATAGGTAATAATAATAGTTTAGATGCATGGAATGAGTATTATTCAACATGGTTTTCCATGTCCTCAATCTTATCTGCTAGCTGACTTCCTAAAACTTCTATTTTTTTATATGGATAAAATGTTAACATTATGATTTTTAACAACTAACTCACTAAAAATAACTAATCCACCATTTTCATGAACACCATTTTTATTATCCTCTATCCTCCCTTTCCTAACAGTTATGATTGTTAGGTTGTGGAGCTAAAAGCTTCAACTATTGCAGACATGGAGGAGGTTGCTGAGTTCCAGGGAGACTGGCGTCAGCAGAGTATAGTCTAGAAGGTAACTGACATCGGCAGGTGTGAACTAAAGACAACTAGCATCAGCATGAGGTCGGCCGACATCGGTAACCTCCAGGTAGACAGGGACTGATGTCAGTCACCTGTGGTGGTTCCAGAACTATTCATTGCATGGATAGTTAGTTTGTTGAACAGAGTGTTTGCATGTTAATGGCTAATTATAGTCTCGAGCTACGTGTCTAATTATTGTAAATTAGAAGTCTAAGTTATTGTTTAAGTCTGGGATCTATTTATAGACCCATTGGCATGTATTGTAATTAAGGCAAGAAAAGGATTTCTTCCAGTTTTAGGATCTTGGTCAGTAGGTGTGCAAGGCCATATTTGAAGATCTACATGTGTAAGCAAGATCATTGGAGATCTACTTGAAGTACTTTGAGTACTTGTGTACTGGCAGGGTTATTACTAACTAGTTGGAGGTGAACACCAATTCTATGTGTGAGTTGTGTGTTGGGACCATTTTTGGTAGGAGAGTGAACTCTTGAAGAAAATTACTGAACACTTGAGGTGTGGGAAGCTTCTGAGAGGTGTGGAGAAGAGGTGGCATCTTCTTTATTGTATTTTATTTCTGGATGAGTATTAATACAAGATTGTGTATTATCTCTCATATTCTATGCTATTTGTGAATTCTAGTTACTTGTTACTTTTGGTTAATTTTACATGTTTAATTGCTTGTATGTGGTAATCATATTGTGCTCTTTCTGAGGAGCAAGATCTTAACAAGTAGGATCAGAGCAGGTTTGTTGTTCTGGATTCCCCCAATAACTGCTATCAGAGCTTTTGGTTGGGATACTAATAGGTTGTATCAGATCTAGTTAGTGTGTGTTGATTACAGGTTACTCACAGGGGTTTCTGTTTGAGTGGAAGTAGAGCAATGGTAGAAGAAAGTAAGCTACAAATGGAGAAGTTTAATGGCAAGAACTATCAATTATGGACGATGCAGATTAAAGATTATCTGTATCAGAAAGATTTGTACTTACCATTGGGTGGGGTTGATTGCAAGCCTCGGGATATGAAGGATGAAGAATGAGAGGTTCTTGATCGGAAGCCTCTAGGATCTATAAGGTTGAGTCTTGCATCGTCTTTGATTTCCAACTTATCACAGGTTAAGACAATGGTAGAGTTGATGGAATCTTTGGCAAATTTATATGAAAAACCCTCAGCTTTGAATAAGGTATTTCTTATAAAGCAATTATTTAATTTGCAAATGTTGGAAGGTGGATCTATTCATAGTCATCTTAGTGATTTCCATGGTTTGGTAAACCAGTTAAATTCAGTCAATATTGTTTTTGATGATGAAATTAAGGCTCTCTTAATCTTATGTTCATTACCTGAAAGTTGGGAGAGTTTGGTAATGGCAGTTAGCAATATTGCTTCTATTTCAAAAATCTTAAAAGTGGATGATGTTGTGAGTGTAATCTTGAATGAAGAAATTCGTAGGAAAAGCACAGGTGAATCATCAGGAAATGCTTTGAGTGTGGAAAGCAGGGGAAGGCAAAGAGAGAAGATCGAGCATGGGAGATCAAGGTCAAAGATAAGCAGGAGATCCAAATCCAGGTATGGCAAAATAACCTACTGGAAATGTGGAAAGCAAGGGCACTTTTAAAGAGATTGTTGGTTGGGTGAAGATCAGCATGAAGGACATGAAGAAGAAGTAGATGTTGTGGGTTTTGTTGCATAAGATGCTCTGGTATGTTCTTTGGATAAAGTAGAATCTTGGGTTTTAGATTTTGGTGCCTCTTTTCATGCATTCCCAAATAGGGAATTTTTTCATGAGTATGTCCAAGGAGACTTTGGAGAAATTTGTTTAGGGGATGGTAAGCCTTGTCAGATGGTTGGCAAAGGGAAAGTGAAGCTGAAATTGTAGACAGGGAACACATGGGTGTTGAAGGAGGTCATGCATGTCCCAGTTCTAGAGCGGAATTTGATTTTTGTTGGAAGTTTGGGTGATGAGGGTTGCATAGTAACTCTCACAGTGGACTCTTGGAAGGTTACCAAGGGTGCACTTGTTGTAGCAAGAGGTAAGAAAGTAGGTACGCTTTATCTATCTACTTGTATTATTGATTCTCTTTTTGGGTTATCTACTTCAACTATAGATTTGAAGATGTGGCTTAATAGGCTTGGTCACATGAATAAGAAGGAGATGCATGTTCTTGAGTCAAAGGGTATGCTTTTGGATTTGAAAAGCATAGATCGAGATTTTTGTATGTAGAAGAAGAAGGTAACGTTTCTTGAGGAATCTGATGTTCATGACAAGAGCAGAAAAGCCTTGGTTTTCAAGGAGAAGATGACGGACAGAGATCAGTGGAAGGGGCTGAGAAATTTTGAGCAGAGCAAGGTTGATTTAGACAAGGGTTTGATCCAAAAGGAGCTCATGGGTAGAAGTCATTTCTCACAAGAAAAACACAGAGACCGATGTCGGTTAGAAAATTGACATCGACATCCAGACAGGGACCGATGTCAGCTATGTGAAGCCTGAGTCGGTGACTCAAGGACAGATAAACATCAGTGTCGGTCAAGGGGAACAGATGTTGGTGATGAGGCAGTCGCATGGAACTGACATCGGTCGGGTGCAGACTGAGATGTGACCGGCATCAGTCACTAAGATGGATTTTGGGCAGACAACAAGCTATCAAGGAGTCTCAAGCACCCATATGGAGGACTTAAAGGGTAAGTAAGCCTCAAATTCGTCATTTCCCTTTTTTACACTACTTGTTACTCACTGATGGTAAAGAACCAAGAAGTTATTAAAGAAGTAGAGCAGGTAGATCTAGGAAACAGTGGGAGCTTGGCATGTGATTCCTTGGAGAAGAACCAAACAAGAGTTTTTTGGTGGAGTTGCCAGCTAGAAGGAAACACTGAGAGATGAATGGATGTTTAGGATAAAGAAGAGCGGGAATGGACACGTGAGACAGAAGGCCAGGGTATATGGTCTTGAGTAAGCTGCAGGACAATGGAGGTTTAACCATTGTGTTTCTCTTTACCAGGTTTGATAATATTAGCTACATTATCTTGTTACTGTATGATGTGCTTGTTGTAGGGTTACATATATAGGGAGTTGTTGAACTAAAGGTAAAGCTAGTTCAGAGGTGTGTCATGAGGAATCTGGGAGCAACAAGATTCTTTGGCATGAGTGTGTTCTAGGGACATGGAAGGTCACATGTTGACTTTGTTTCAGGATGATTGTGTGAGACCGGTTAGCACGCCGATGGTTGGATAGTTTTATGAACAGTGTCTTGATTCACATAATGAGGTTAAGTGCATGGTATGTACTAGACCTAAGATTTCCCAAGCAGTGGGAGTTGTCACAAGTTTGGAGCCAATCCAGGAAAGAAGCACTGGAGGGCAATTCAGTGGATTTTAAGAGGGACCAACAACAGGTCGACATGCTATGCAGGGTCAAGTTATTTTCTACATGGTTTGTAGATGCAGATGTGGCAGGTGATTTGGATGATAAGAGGTGCACCATAGGATTATGATAACACCATTAAACAAGACTTCTTCAACTTTCTTTGTAATAATATAGACACCAAGATCAGATTCTTCATACAAAATCTTGTTGGTCTTATTATATTTAGTGATCAAATGGTTCATTTTAGGTTCCATATCAATCTTGATCTGATGTGGCATAACACACCATGAAATTTACATATAATATAAATTAGTTTCCATATATCTATTCAATATTCTATACTAGTCTCTACTCAATAGATACCATATGCATCTGGGATATCAACTACTTTAATATCCATAAATTGTTTTACCCTTGGATCTAAATCTAATTACATGTGAATATGATTTAATTCACCAAAAACATTAACTTATGATTTTTTTAGCTACACCACCTTCTTATTTGACTTGGCATGAGTCAATCCTAGATTTTGACAAAATAAAAATGTCATGACATTGTTTGAGGCACCTAAATCCACCAATTAATTATGTACATTTTTACCAATGATATAAACTATTAAAATAAAAGGAAGAGTTTCAATTTTTTCTTTATAAATATCATGTGCATAAATTATTTTAGTAATTTATTTACCTTTTGAAGGTGTCAAAGCCTTTAACAACAATTGGTTTTTATTATACATTTACAATAACTCAAACATAGATATGTTAGCTTTGGTCTTATTTAAGTCTTCTACAATATTGTATCTAAAATTGATCCACTCTAATAAATTATTAGTTTGTAAGGTAATAGAGTTTTTCTTAGGTTGATAAGACATTATAGGTCCTTTAGGTGGAAACATATTTATATTAGAATTTTTTTAGGTGGAACATGGGTTTTGTTTGGATGAGTAAAAGATGTCAAAGGTGTTTGCAATTTTCTCCTTAACAAGTATTTGTTTCCTATTTCAAACTACCTAAAAATCTAAAATTCATCTAAGTTGTCTTCCAATTCATTATCTCTCTCACCTAGAAATTCATAAGTCTATATAACTAATTTTGTAATTAGATAACCCCAACTTGATATTAGTTATTCTTAGTTGTAGATACTATCTATAGATTTTACATATATTTTTGAATGATATTTGAAATAGACAAAACATTAGAACAATTAATTTCATCATGATCTATTGTATTATGCTATCTACACCAACTTGGTAAAGCCAAATCAACCAAATTCGTAAAATTTTGTAGCATTTTTTTTAGTCTAGTTTACCTTGTCAAGGGGAATGGGTACACCTCCATTGTCTAGTCTAGCATTCCATTGTTGATTAGTCATTTGTAAATTGAAGTTTCTATTTTGGGGAGGATTATTAGTAATCTAATTTTAAGGTACTTGTCTTCTAAAGTCAACTACATCATTGGTTAATCTCTCAACCAACTAATACACATTTCCTACTCAAGATTTACAATAGTATTCTTATTATTCCTTGTATTATTATTTTGTCTTGTGTTGGATATAGGTTCTGTATCATTCAAAAATGTAATTACATGGGGTGTTATTTTATTATGAATTGTAGGTAGAAGTTATTGGTTACCTAGTTGTGAAAAAATCTGATTTGGGAGAGAAAAATGATTCCCAAGAATTTGATTAAAAGGAGTTGGATTATAAATTATTTTCTAATTTGGGTATAAATCTCATGGGATTTGGTTCATCACTAGTGTATTATTCATAAATGTTTGATTAATCATGGGGACTTCGTTATATCCTCTAGGTTATCTTAAAGAGGGAAGTGGACTAACACCATATCCTTGTGTCATAATTTATTTCTCAGTGTTGATGGATTAATTATAATCTAAAGACAAGGATGCAAGAGATGTTGGAGTTATTCTAAGAAAAATGGATGTTATTAGGTCTAAAGATCTTAAATAAGTTTAGACAATATGTACTTATGTTAGGGTATAAGGGGGTTTCAAACTCTTTTTAAACTTATGGAAATGGATGTTAAACATACTCATTAGTTCATTTTGTTATCTATGAGCAATAGTAAGGTGATACAAATTTTAGGATCAATGGGTACCCTAAACTAATTGACAAGCATAGTCACTAGGTCATTGTAAGAGGTGATGGATCCATCTAATAATCCAAGAAACCAAACATAGGTTGCTTTATCTAAGGAATAAGGAAATAAGTGGAAAGCCACATCCTCATATTGGAAATGGTTTCTTATGATGACATATTTAAAGGCTTGAATGTGTTCCCCAATAGTCTGAATCCTACTCTGCACATATTTTGGATAAATTTTTTTAATATTCTTTGACAAATCATGAGTAACCCCTAGAATGTTTATAGGGCAGTTACCTCCACCAACCCAAGTAGTAACCATTGGTGTGTTTAGAGGAATATAAAATATATCGACAAAAGGAACTATAGCCTTAGGAGAACTATTGGTTGACTAAGTATGTCTAGTCTTACATGTCCCCTTGTCAAATCCAATTTTCTATGATTAGTGATGTATAATAGTTAAAATTCACCTTATATGACGAGTCCATTTTATGACTCATTATATACACATTTTGACCCTGTTATGCCTATTAACCTACCTTCTTAGATTGGACATTGTATGCATTTTATGACTTATGCCTAGTCTGAAGTACAAGATTGGCACTTTTATCATAGTTGTATGTGTGAGTATACATTTATTACTTTTACCACTATGTTTTGAATTTTGGCATGGTTATTTCTTCAATTTTGTATTTATATAAGAGATAATATACTATAATCAAGTGCTAAGAGTTTCAACAGAGAGAATTGATCTTTAGCTACAAACATGTTGTGTGATGAAGGTTTCTAGCAAAGCTTTGAAGTTCATTAGTGAAGCTTCAAAGTTTGACATTAAAGATTTGGAGTTTGACAATAAACTCCAGAGTCTAATAATGAATATATTAAGTGATATAGATAGGTTCTAGTATGTACCACAAAGTTTTAAACTATATTAATAAAGTTTATGAATCATTCCAACTATCATTTAAATTGTGTCAAAAGCATTTTTTATGACATTTAAACATTCCAAAGATGTCTATGGGTCATTTCTATGAGTCATGGGTACACTTACTTTTTATATCATTCCATTTATATAATTTTCTCTTATAGACATGACTGTAAAGTGTAGATACCTAAATTTGGCCACCAATAACCTCCAACCAAGCTTTTGACCAATTTCCACCAAAGTGCACAATTTGGCCTAAAAAAAATAAAACACATTAGAAGATTTGAAATTAATATATTCAAGTTCCAATTTTTTTCAATGTATCCCTAAATAGGGAAATACATTTTATGGACCAACTAACTTTGATTAGATCATTTCAAGTCAGAATGCTAATTTTACACCTGGGTGCCATATATTGCTCTTTTCTACCAAATTTTTTGCACAAGACATGTGCCTTTGTTATTTAGTGTTGACAACATCCTAAATGGGATAAAAGATCCAATGCATCTAACATCGAATTTCAATTCCAATCCAGTCAAATTTTGGGCCAATAATAGGACATTCTGAACAATTTGAGTAATTTGTGAACAAAAAGCCAAGGTTTTGCATCAAAGTTGACTAATCATGTTTAAGGATAATTAAACCAAATCAAGAGATTAAGTTAATCTTCCATGGAATTTTTTTATTATCTATTTTTATAAATTTATAGTGAATATCTACATCATCAAATGACATCATCCTATGGGGTGGCATCCACGAGCCATAAATGCCACAAATATCTGAATTAATGCTTCCCATACCTTATTAAGACCCTCTGTGCCTAGTTAATGCCCCTCTATCCCAAATATTGATGAGCCTATTTATGAATTTTAATTACATAATTGAATTGATACTTAGCCACATATCTCCATATTGAGATGGATGGTTCAGGTTGATTCTAACCATTTTTGAAAATCTATAAATAGGAGGCCTTGCCTATTAAATTATAATCTTGGATAATGCAAAGTTATAATTCCTAAATGCATTAAAAATCATTGAAATTAGTGTTATAATACCTAAATATTGATCCAAGCCAAACCAAATCCACAGATGGTGCCAAGGAGAGATGGAGGTAGCCATACTTCATAGATGCAGACTTCATGAGCACAAACCAAGAAAACCACTACAACAAGCATTTTGGAGAATCCAAGGAAGGTGAAGGAAGGTATTTCTTTCATGATTTAGTTGTGTTTTCTATTTTTGTTTTGTTAACTAAGCTCCTCCTTTGAGATAGGCTTAGGGTGTTAGTTTAGTGTGTTTTTGATTGATTTGGTTTATTAAGTAACACAATACTAATCTACCCCTATTGCAATCCTATGTTCACATAAAGCACCATCATATTGGTAAAGGAATTTTGGGTTACTTGATCTAAAATAAAGACAAAATGGTGTAATCAACTCATAGGTAAGCATGTAATTTTGCTTCCCTTTATTTGTAATGTTTCTCCTTGGAATGTAGGGACTTGTAACACATTTTCTATTTTGTGAATAAGTTGGATCAAAACTATGATCTTATTAGGATATTAGTTTGTTAATTATTTTGGGATAGTAGTTAGAAGTGTGCGAGAATAAAATAGCATATTCCTACTATTCTAAAAAAAGAAGATTTTGTAAACTTGTAGATGTCAATAGTAGAAACATTGTAATCAATAAATCTATGTTTTGTAATCTTTTCATTAATTAATAACGCTTTACAAGTTTAAAGATTGAGTTGATTCAAAACATGTCTAAGAGAGAGCAAGGGCCTAATCACACAAGGATCTAGTATTCATTTTGGTATTTATTTGTGTTCATGTCATTTATTATTAAAATTTTGAATAATTTTTAGATTACAAAGTGTGGTGTGTTTTAAGCTAAAAGTCTCATTATGATTCCATTTTTGTTGAAGATGATAGGGCTGAGCCTGGAGATGATTATAATCAAGTGGATCTAGGTCATATTTCTACTCAGCCAAAGCCTCATTAAGCTAAGATATGAAATTCTAGAGATGATACTAAGGATAAATGTAATCCTCCCTCTGGTAAGTAGCAACAAGAACTTAATGAGAATTTAAAAAATCTAGTTAATTCCCTAAAAGGAAAGGAAAATGTAGACAAGATTGTTGAGGAATTAGACATACAAAAGTCCAACATGTACTTGTTTATGAGGGAATTAATAGATCTTAAAGGGAAGGTCAAGTTTTTACATTAGGAGAATGAAAAATTGAAACAAATCAAAACTGTAAAGGAGGATGATCAATAGTTATAGAGCCTCCAATTTATGATGGACATGTTGGAGAATGAGAATGAGAAGCTCAAAAATAACATCAGTTTCTTAGTAAACTACATTAAGACAACCATGAATGAGGGAATTCATAATGTTGAGAACCTCAGAGCACACCTTGGAGATTTATTCAACCTGAAGACCACTAGCAAAGGGAAAGGCAAATAGGTTCAATGTAGTGGATGCCAAAAAGACATAGACAAATAAATTTTTTGTTTCAAATTGATGCTATTATCAAAAGGATGAAATTTTTCTATGAGGATGTCTCAAGAAACCTAAACATGGATTAGGTCAAAGTTCCTTCTTTTTGGTCTTTTTGTTTGTCTTCTACTATATTTGCGCTATGTTTTGGCTATTTTAGGCCCTATTTTGTCTATGTTTTTCTCTTGCTCTTTAGTAGACCTCTATTTCTCTTTTTATTTTACTTATCCTAGGGTTTGGGGATCCCATTTTTAAAAAATCCCCTATTTAACCTCAATAAAAAAAATTATTTATTAAAACACCTAAAAAACACAAACTGTTAGTAGGCAACCTTACACCTTATTAAAGATAGCCATTGGAAACCAACCCTAGTTTCAATGACATCAACCAAGGAGTTGATTAAATGAAGGGATAATAATACATGTCACTTTTGGTTCCATTTACAAGAACAATTAATAAGGTGTAATATCATAATTTAATAAATAAACATCTTCTTTGAAATCAACATAAATATATGAATAGACCTAGAGACTCATAGGGAAGATTCATTCCAAAGAACTCTCAAGAGGATACCAAAATTTCTCAAATAAAATCTAATAAATAAAAAGTGGATAAATTGGAAGAAGATCTTAAAGAGTATATTTTAATTCTTGAAAGAGAGAGACTTAGTCACACTTGAACCTTTGGATCATTCTCCAAAGGAAGGGGTCTTCTTCCAAAGATAGTTAAAGCTAAAAAACATTGTGAACCAAGGTAATGAGTTTAAGTCAAGTAGCCTTCTAGCCACATTTGGTAAATCATCACCACTTATGAAAAACCTCTACAATAATTTTTGGGAAGAAATGGGAGGAAACATAGGGAATTTATTGAATCCTAATGGAAATACACCAAATAGAGATAATTCACCTAGGACCTTCAATTATCTCATTGTATAAGAGGATGATGATAGGACTACCATGAAAACCATTTCCCCATTTATCATACCTACATTTTTATGAAAACCTACTAAATATACTAATCAATTTCTCTTTGAATTTGATGTTTTATGTCAAACTTATGACTATAGAACTAATTGTCAGAAGTTAAAGTTTTTTCCTTCTACACCCAAAGAGTCAAACATGAGATGGTTCATGGGGTTATATCCAAACTCCATTGTATTTTTGGATGAAATTGAGATGAAATTATTATATAAATATTAATACTATTATAGAGGAAAGGATATAAAATAAGAGTTTTTAGAATAAAGTAAAATGAGGATGAAAACTTTGAAAACTACCTTGGCCAATTTAAATTCATTCATAGGAAATATGGATATGAATTGAGTGAAGAAGTTTATAAAATATTTTTATTGAAAGGACTTTATGATGATGTTATGGAATATTTGAAACTTATGGGAAAGGGAGACATCAACAAGCTTAATCTCAAAGATATAGCCAAATTGTGTAAAAATTACTCAAGACTAAGAGGGAGTATTTGGAAGTTGATAACATGAAAGAGTGGTAATGATGCAGGAAAAATAATGGAAGAATTATCCAACATAAAAAAAAATATATTAGTGAAAATAGATACTAAATTATATGGCCTACAATCTAAGGTAATGCTACCACTAAGCCACTAGCTATGTATTACCCCAAGTGTAGGTTGAAGCCTGCTCTAATAAATTGCCATTTAGAGAGGACTAATATGTGTGGAATATGTGACATTAATGATCATGATACCAAGAATTGTACCATTCTACCTATCCTAATAAATCAATTAAAAAAAACAACCTATCCAATAGAAGAGATCAACTATATATAAAGACAGGGAAACTAGTTTTCCCCTAATCAAAATAAGAACCATTTTTCTACTATAACTCCTTCTAACCCATGATGATGCCATATTTTGGATAAATAACTATACACCTATGGGTACATCCATCATGGGGTACACAAGAGTGGACCCCAAAGCCATGGATACCTCAGCCTCACTGGCAACCTTAAATGCCCCATTCTAATCCTCTATGATGGGAAAAATAACAATGGGCTCCTAAACAAAACTTTAATAAATAAAGGGAGTTTCCAAAATATTAGGTGTTAATTCATCCACCTACCACTCAACCAATAAAAATAGAATAATTAGCTCCACCTTAACTACCTGCACAACTTGTATCAAACCCCAAAAATAGACAAATGGCTCTTATATATAGAGCTAAATAAGAAGGTACTTTAGAAGTAGATACTATTGATTATGGAAATATATAGTTGAGATTAGGAAATAAATTTAAAATTATCTAATCACCATAACATAAGTTAAAAATGAGAAATTATACCCTCTTATTGAGTCAACTAAAGAGAAATCTAAGGAGGAAAAATAAAGGCCTCAAGAAATAACTACAATTCCTTAGACCATTCCATTTCCTAAAAGACTTAAAGAAACATGGGATAAAGGTGAATCTGATCTAGCCCTAGAGCTAAGGAAGTTAAACATATAAATTCAATTTCTAAAATACATTAGAGACATCCCAAAACTTAACAAAGTCATCAAGGGTCTATGCATAAAAACTCCAAGTAGGAAAAGACAATATCCCAAGACTATAAAGGTGCATGGAAAACTTGTTAATCTATTGGTAGGAAAACTAATTGTACCAAAATATGGATACTTTGGAATCCTTGTTATCATTATCACCATTATTAATAAAGAAATACCCAATGTATTAATGGACTAAGGATCTTCCATCAATGTGACTATGGTAGACACCTTACAAGCCTTGTCCCTTATAGGGGTACAACCCATTTCTAAAATTTTATAAATGGAAGATCAACCTATTGAAAAACTTGAAGGAACTAAAAAATATATACTTTTGAAAATGTAATGTTTGGAATATATTGTGGATTTCATGATACTCCAACCAAAGATCAAGAAACTAGGATATCCACTAATCTTAGGGAGACCTTGGTTAGCCACATTTGTAGCCTTAACAGACTATAGATCAAGAGACATGACTATCTCAAATGGAATAAAAGAAACAAGAATTTATTTGTATCAACATAAAAAACCATCTAAAAATATTTTAGATCACTTTTGGGTTTATGAAACTGAACAAGTCAATAATATCATCTCCTCATTAGCCATGGTAACTATCAAAGATCATATGGAGGAGTTCAAAGATGAATTGACAAAGAGTTTAGAAGAAATTGGGTTAAATTTAGAGTTCAACATTAAATATATGTATCTTGATAATAAAACTTAAATTTTTTTTGGAACAACTCTATAATTCATTAGTAATTCTCTAGAATCTAGTAGACCAACTCTAGGGATCAAGAATGAAGCTTTGGAGTCTGTTAGATCGGCTCCATAATTCAATAGTAAAGGTTCATACTTTGATAGTACAACACCAAAATTTATACTATCCTCTTCTAAAGACCAACCATCTATCTCCAAACCTCATGATATTAGATATGATCACATACTCCTTCAATAAAGCATTGTTGTGTGGGCTCAAAACAATCAAGACTCATTTTTGTCATCTTTTCATTATCCATTGGTGAAATTAATTTCATAAGGGGGGAATTTTTTTAAGGATATCACAATATTTCATATATTTTTACCACATGCATGTATTTTAAACTCTTTAATAAGTAAATTTAGACCAATAAATTCCATCCATTAAGAGACCAAGCAAATAAATGTCCAACTAGGCAAAATGTTAACTATAAATAGTTGGCTAAATGATGAACAAGAAGTAAAAGTGTTTGACATCATAAGGAACCACAAAAAATCCTTTGTATGGGATTATAATGACATAAAAGGCATCCATCCAAGTGTGTGTACTCATCACATATATACTAAATATACTAGACTAGTTAGACAACCTCAAATAAGGATCAATCTAACGCTAAGGGATATAGTCAAATTTGAGATATAAGAGATCCTATAGGTGAGATTAATTTATCTAATATCTGATATTTAGTGGATATCACCACTTTTAATAGTTAAAAATAATAATGAGAAGTGGATTATATGCATAGACTACATAGAACTCAATAAATCCACCATGGGAGATTATTTTCCCTTGCCTTTCATAGATCAAGTGTTAGATAACTTATCTAGGAAAAAATAATTTTCCTTCTTAGATGGGTTTACTAATTATAATTAGATAAGGGTAAATCTAGACAACCAAGATAAGACCACCTTTACATGCCCATAGGGGAAATTTGCTTATGGAGTGTTACCTTTTGGTCTTTATAATGCACCTACCACATTTCAAAGGGTAGTTTTGGTTATCTTTTCTAATATAACCAATGAATGTGTAGAGGTATATATGGATGAATTTATTGTGCATGGTGGTTATTTTGATGAAGATTTAAGAGAGTTAAACAAAGTGTTAACAAGGTGGGAACAACATCAATTGTCCCTAAGCTATGAGAAATGCATAATGATGGAATATCAAGGAATTGTTCTAGGTCATCACATTTCAGCCTAAGGGATATAAATGAATCCTATAAAAATAAAATTCATTAACTTACCTGCTCCTAAAAATTATAATGCCATAAAACATTTCTTGGGACATGTAGGGCATTATAGATGGTTCATAGAAGACTTCAATAATATATCTACACCATGTTCTCTTTAATTACTAAGGCTAGTGAGTTTTTGTGGATAAATCAATGAGAACATGATTTTGAGGAAATTAAAGCCAAGCTAATCTTTTCCCCAATATTAGGAGGACCTAATTGGAAGTACCAATTCCAAATTCATATTGATGCTTACAAAAATGCTATGGAGGAAGTTTTGTGTCAAAAAGATGAATAGGGAAAGATGTATGCAATTTATTACATCAACAAGAACCTTACCCCCACAAAAAGAAATAACACAACCACTAAAAAATAATTCTTAGTTATCATTTATATAATGAAAAAATTTAGGGATTATATCACTTATTATAAAATCTTTGTCTATATAGATCACTCAACCATAAGGTAACTCATGAATAAACTAGTGGTAGGAGGTAAAATTATTAGGTGGTTGCTACTTTTATAAGAATTTGATATTACCATTATTGATTAGCCTGGGAAGTCTAATGTGGTTATTGATTTTCAATCTAGACTAAATATTTCAGGTGAAGAAGAGCTAGTGGAGGATAGTTACTTGATGATAAACTATTCACGATATTATCACATTAACCATGATTTACTGATATGATAAACTACTTGGCTACAAGGAAGTTTCCTTATCATTTTACCTCTAATGAAAGAAAATCTCTGGTTAGAGAGAGTTCCTATTTTGAATGGATTAATTGTATATTGTTTAAGTGTGTACCTAAGCATGTGTTTCATATGTGTGCAAGGGAAGATGAAACTTATGATATCATAAGAGCTTTCAATGATGAACTAGGAGGAGGCCATTATTAAACCAAGAAGACTATCCATAAAATCCTTGGGGCTAGATACTATTGGCCTTTACTTGACAAGAATGTGATGTGTATACATACATACATACATATATACATACATACATACATACATACATACCTACATACATACATACATACATGCATGTATGTATGTATGTATGTGTATACACACACACATGTATATATATATATATATATATATATATATATATATATATATGTACACACACACACACACACACACACATATATATGTACATATACACACACACACACATATATATATATACATATATATATATATATATATACACATATATACATACATACATACATACATACACACACACACACACACATATATATATATATATATACATATATATACATATATATACATATATATATATATATATGTATATGTGTGTGTGTGTATATATATATGTATGTATGCATATGTATATGTATATGTGTGTATATATATATGTATATATGTGTGTGTGTGTGTGTGTATATACACACACACACACACACACATATATATATACACACACACATATAAATACATACATACATATACATATATATACATACATACAAACACACACACACACACACACACACACACACACACACACACACACACACACACACACACACACACACACACACACACACACACACACACATGACAATGTGATCCTTGCCAAAGGATGGGTAAATCTACACTATCTAATGAAATGCCTCTCTATTTTTAGGTGGTTTTAGAAGCATTTGATAAATTGGACTAGATTTTTTTGGCCCTATTGACCCACCATCCAAAATAAAGGAATAATTAATTGGGTGCATAGACTAAGTCACCAAATGGGTTGAGGTTCAAGGTATTCCATTTGTAAGATAAGTAGTTGCTAATTTATTATACTATAAAATTTTGTAGAGGTTTAGAGTACAAAGGGAAATATTATCTGATCAAGAACCTTGATTGATGTCAAAAATGATAAAATAATTCACATAACATTACCAGATCAGCCATTGTAAATCATCACCCTATCACCCAAAAGCAAATGGATAAGTAGAGGTCACCAACAAAGAACTAGAGAATGTTCTAACCAAGATAGTTAGTAGCAGCATAAAAGATTTGGTAGACAAGTAACCTAAAATAGTATGGACCAACAACACCAATTAGAAAACCACCATTATATTTAACCATATGAGTTGGTGTTTGGTAATAAGCCTATACTTCTTATTGAGTTTTAATTATAAACTTTAAGGTCAACATTAGATATAGGCAAAAAATCTTGATCAGGGTCAAAATAAAAGAATTTTGTAACTCAATGAGTTAGATGAGATAAAGATGGAATCCTTTTAATAGATAGAGCTTATTCAACACCAAATTAAACATGGCATGACACTCATATCAAAGGAATAAGATTTAAAAAAAGATACTGGGCACTATTATTTGACTCTAAGTTTTAACACTTCAAATGGAAATTGAGAACCAAATGGTTGGGACCCTTTCAAATAGAAAATATATTTGACAATGGGTCAGTATAATTACTACATATAGATGGAAACCAAAACACCTTTTTTTTCAATGGACATAGGTTGGGACTTTACCAAAAACCTCCAGGCAAGGATGAGTTCTTTAATCAAATTTAGTCTCAAGATGAATTTGGATTTGGGAAAGAACTTGTTTCTTTTCCCATAGCCAATGGATGAGGATTGATGGAAATGAGGGGGGAAGGTTGAAAACCAAAAATGTCCATCTTCATCCCAATAAAGGAGAAGGATTAAAAACCATAAATGGCAGTCCTTCTCCCCAAAAAAGTAAAAAAGGGGGGGGGGGGAGAAGTTGAAAACTAGCTATGGTAACTTATCAAGGGAACAATGAAAAAAAATGGTGTTTGTACTTTATATATATGATGTTTAATAACTGATGTTATTTAATTATGGTAGGACAAGTGGTAGTTCTTAATCAAGGGAAACATTTCAATCATTAAGGTATTTTGTATTATTATTATTTTTTAAATCTAGAATGAGACTTAAGTTGTAAATGTGTGCTTGTTCATATTTAAAAGGATGGATACCCAAAAATGGAATTTATCCTATAATATATATGCCAAAAAGGGGATTAGTTATACAAAGGGAAGTGCCCTTTCTATGTAGGATGCCACATAGTCAAACGAGTACAAAAATGGAATAAAATATGTAATGAGTGGAAAGGCATGATTGGTAGTCATCATTATAGCCATCAAACTCAAAAATTTTAGGAAATAATATTGGTGGTTGATGATGCATGAGAAAGGATGAATGTACACTCTAAATCATAAAAATTGGCATTTCACACTTAGTAATGATTAATACCACCCAAAAGCGGTCACTTCCTACATGCATGGTGAGCTTAGGCCAAATCGTGAAGATTGATAAAGTGTTGAGGTAAATACTACACTTGCCAATATTAATTCACCAGCTCTATTCTAACTTTGAAACCCTCATTATGAACCTAATTTTATCTTCAACCTTTTTGAACTCTATTGTTGCATCTAAAACACCTCTACATATTTCCAACATGGTTCAAAAGAAGAAATCTGAGCTTGAATCTATGAATTTGTTACATGATGATGGAGTAGTAGCTATAATGTTTGAAATAAAGTTTGTGGCTCAAAACATTCAATAAATTTGAGTGATATGATGAAAGGGTATTGAATAAATTCATTTCCAATATAAAAAACAACTCCACAATAGTGAAATGGGTAAATATTGTAGTAATTAGTCAAGTTATTAGTGAGCTAGCAGGCATCCTAGAGGAAATAATGAGAATTATAGGTATGTCTAATTGTAATGACCTTATCAAAATATTTCATGAAGATTGCATACCAACACCTGAGATGATTTTCAGACCTTAAAGGGTGGATAAAGGAATTAGAAGGGAAAGCTTACTAGAAGCATTGAAAATAAGTGCTTTTTGGGTAATTAAATATTTGACTTGTGATGTGAAATATGACTTATTAGGTTATGATTTTATGAATCTCAGCATCCATTTAAGGTAGGGATTACACAAGCTTGAGTAGATAGTGAATTTACCCCTATATTTATTGGTGACCATATAGGCTATGGCCTTAAAACATAAAAAAGAGTCAGCCTCTATCAAACACCATGGGATCATATGATTTATTTGCAAATGCCACTTAATCAAACAATCTAATGGAGAATATATTTGGGTATCCTTTTTGAAAAAAAAATGAAATGAAGGTCCAAAATGAAGAGAAGAGACCTCTATGTAACTATAACACCAAAGTTTCATTTTAAAAAAAGGGCCTCTATTTTAGAACCCTCTTCGAATCCAAAATAAGTATAGAAAGTGAGAACACGTCTCCAAGGGAAACTCAGAGGTCACTCTAAAACTAACCAAAGACACAAAATAAAGAAGAAAGCTACAACCTGGGGTTCCATAGGTAAGTTATATAGTCACCCCTGCACCAACTATTTATCAAGAACTTATAATTATTTTAGAGGAGGAAAGACACAATCTTTAAATGATTTCACCTAAAATCTTAAGAAGGTATTATTGAAGAAAAAGAGGGCCTATCCTAAAAGAACCTAGCCCTATTGCTCCATCAAAAAACATGAAAAGAAAATTGATTTTGTAAGAGGATGAGGATCTATAAAAATATGTCATAGAGGAATTTGGAACTCTCAATCAAAAAATTTATATGGATATTCCAAGTGTGTGGGAAAAACCTAAAATTGAAGGGATTGAAGTATAAAAAAGTAGGCATGCATAAGTTGAAGATGAACATAGAGTAGGGATTGAAGAATCAGATGATATGGAAAAAGATTTGAAAGAAGCCATAGTAAAATTTCCTCCACCTTCATCACATTGACATTACTCTCCTCTACCTTCATCACCTTCACCTTCCTCTCCTTCATCTTCATCATTTAAGCCACCTCTTGACAAAGGTAAAACTCTAATGAATGAAGAAGAAGAGGTCAGTTATTTAAATTGAGATGAAGAAATAAATCTATAATAAGCCCTTCTTCTTTCTAAATCTAAAGCTACAATGAAGTAATAGTTAAAGGAGATTAATTTCCTTTGACTGCAAATCCAAGGTAGGGATGGTAATATCTCCTTTTTGCAAAAAGAATTTAAAGAAGTTAATAATCACTCCATGGAAAAAGATAAGGAGATAAGTTTACTCAAATAAAATATAGTTTAGTTAAAATAAATACTATACCAACTTGATCAAATACATCCCAAAAAAAAGTAGATAGAGAATTCTAAACCTTGTTGTCTTCTCAATATGTCATGTCTATATGAGATAGGACTTGTACTAAATTTAGGGTGATCAAAGTAGAAAATAGGAAACTTAAGGATGAAAACAAGAAATTAAAATAGGAATGTGAGGAGGCACAAAAACAAACTCAAAAAAATAAATCAAATATTCAAATAACATGTGAGATGGGTGAAAATATTTTAGCATGTAGGAAACCTTCCTTTTCCTATAACTTGCTTCTTCAAGAAAAACTTTTTAGGTGTTAACTGTTGCTAATTTCTTGTGATCAAAACCATTAAATAGTATATGAGCAAGAATTCTTGGACATTTTTTCACATAAAAAATTAGATAATCAAGATTTTTTATGTGAATTCTATCTATGTGATTATATTATAATTAATAGGTTTCGATTCTTGATCAATATTTTTGTAGGAGAGATTCAACTCAAAACTCTCATTTATGCCTTTAGAAACTAGTTTGCTTGGGAACAAAGAATTGATGAGTATTTTTAAGAATTAAGGTTACTAGGAATTTGCATGAGACCTCAGTTTACTAATGCACTTAAATTTCTACAATTATTCAAAGTTAAATACTTATAATACATGCGAGATCATTACATAAATACCTTGCATTAAAACATTGAGGATTTTGAGAGATTCACTCAGCATCATTTTGAAGAAACAATAGTGGTGACTATAAAGATATGGGAAACATCGACCATCCATTTAAAGATAAGATAGTTAATATACCCCACCAATCTCTGATGGTGTCTTCAAAGGGTCAACATTGTTTTAAATATCATTTGATAGGTCATTAGTCAATGGGGTAACAAACCTTGGGTTGGTATGAGGTTTAGGCCAGCACTCCTCAGTCTGATGTCACCATGGAAAAATGCATCACCCCAGTCCATTAAATAGTTTTAGAGATGTATCACATTTATTTTATAGGATATGGGATTCATACCTACAACTAAAGACACTTTGGGTACTCACTATGATGTTCATGATCTTAGCCAAAAGCTAGAGAAAATAATCTTCAACTATGAGGAAAGCGAGGTGTAGTTTGCAAGAGAACTTGCAAAAGGTAAATTGTGGGGGAAATGATGAGTCCATTTTATGACTCATTATATACACATTTTTACCTTTTTACACCTATTAACCTACCTTCTTAGATTAGACATTGTATGCATTTGATGAATTATGCCTAGTATGAAGTAGAAGGTAAGTACTTATATCTTAGTTGTATGTGTGAGTCTATGTTTCTTATTTTTACCATTATGTTTTGAATTTTGGAAGGGTTATATATTTATTTTTGTATGTACATAAGAGATAATATACTATAATCAAATGCTAAGAGTTTTGGCAATTCAAATTTATCTTTAATGGTAAGCCTAGAGTGTGATTAAGTTTTCCAAGAGAGCTCCAGAGTTCATTAGCAAAACTCTAGAGTTAGAAATTAAACCTCTAGAGTTTGAAATTAAGATTTGGAGTTTAATAGTGAAGCTCTAGAGTGATATAAATAGGTTTCTGTATGTACCATGAAGTTCCTAGGTACATAAACAAAGTTTAGAAATCACTCATGTTGTCATTCAAATCATTTCAAAGGCATTTTTTATGAAGTTGAAACATTCCAAAGATGTATATGCATAATTTATATGAGTAATGAATACACTTAATTTTTATAACATTTTATTTATATACTTTCCTCTTATAGACATGACTAAAACACCATTGTATTTGTAAAGGAATTTTTGGGTTACTAGTTCTAAAATAAAGACAAAATGATGCAACCAACTTGCATCTAAGAATGCAGTTACACTTCCCTTTCTTTCCAATATTTCTCCTTGGAATGTAGGGATTTGTAATGCATTTTATATTTTTTGAATAAGTTGGATAAAAATTATGATCTTGTTAGGCTATTAGTTTGTTTAAGTATCTTGTGATAGAAGTTAAAAGTGTGTGATAATAAAATAACATATTCCTACTGTTCTAAAAAAGGAAGATTTTAGAAATTAGTGAATGTCAACAATAGAAACATTGTAATAAACATATATATGTTTTGTATATTTTCATCAATTAATGAATCTTTGTAATTTACTTAAAGGCTGATTTGATTCAAATCTAGTTCAAGGGAGAGCAAGGTCCCACTCACCAAAGGAAACAAGATTCTTGTTTCTATTTATTTGTGGTCATGTCATTTGTTATTTAATTATGTTAATGGTATTTATAGTAAAAAGTGTGGTTTGTTTTAATCTGTGGGTATCATTATAGTTGTGCATGGTTATTTATTGTTTACCATATTGCTATCACTTTCATTTCAATACAAGTAAATTTAATTCTACAATTTCATTACAAGTAACTTAAATTTTGAAATTTCATTACAATTAAATTCAATTATGAAATCAAATTAAAGTGTGCTTTCTTTTGATCAACAAGTGTGTATTTTTATTTCACAAGAAAAGTATGTTTTATTCAAAGTACATGTGTTTCCTTCAAAATATTAATTCTACAAGTGTGTTGCTTTCAAGTAATTAGATAGATTAAATTATAATTAAGTATATTATAAACTTAGAATTAATCGATCCACAAAACAACCCCAAAAGCACAAATTTTTATCAACCAACCATACACTATATTGTAAACAACTTTTGGACACCGGCCTTGGTTTTAATGACACCAACAAAGGAGTTGATTAAATGAGGGGATAAAAACACCCATCAGTATATATACTTTGTCATCATGATAATATTATTATTAGATAGATTTGAAACTTGATGTCTCTATGTAAGTAATGTGTCCTCAATGTTAAAACTAAGTCCTTGGTCTAAAACAATAACTAGTCATAGATATTTGAAAAAACAATTCCAGATTAGGATGTCCTTTTAATGCCAATTTGTTGATGGGTGATTTGGAACACTAAGTTAGGTAGGGTGAGGATTCACCCAACCTCTCCTTAAAGAAGATAAATTCTCCCCAAGGTCTATTACTATTAAGTCTTGGCTTGCAGGGTAACTTAGTAATTGAATTGAAACTATTCCATTTCAAAGGGTACGGTAGGTAGTGTTTGTCTTATGGATTAATTACTTAAGAAATTACTAAAATTAATATGTCATGAGAATACCATTGATTCAATAATTATTAATCACATAAAGGGGTTCAACAATGCATTAATAACACTGACAATTGTTTGAAATCAAGATAAATCTTGTATGGATTGAAACTTTCATATCTATTCTACCTACTCTAACATATTTGTAAAAAATAGAAAAAGAGAAGAGAAAAGAAGAAAGTGTAAGCCTATTTTCTTAGCTATAATAATAATGATTCATTTAATTAGATTAACTCCATGAAATTAGTTTGTTGTCTGACTAGTATGCACATAACATTGAACAAAGATGATGCAAGAGTCTAAGGTATTCAACTATGAAGAAATATGGAAAAACTCATAATATACATGCATAGACGATGAACAACAGTCTTTATTTTTATTTTGATAAATATTTGATTGAAAAATAATGTTTGGATCCAAATTAATTAGGGGAATTATAGAAAATACTATTGGAATAATTTTCATTGATGTCAAAGGAATTGTAACAGATATGAATGGAAATGTCAAATAGAATTGTTACCAAAAGTGAATGGAATTATTGTCAGAAGTGAATAGAAGTGTTGCTAGAAGTAAAAAAAAATTGTTTCTAGAAGTGAACATAATTTTTGTCGAAAGTGAACATAATTGTTTCTAGAAGTGAACAAAAATGTCAATGAAAGTGAATAAAATTGTCAACTTTGGCTGACCTGTTGGGAGGAATTGTGATTATTCAAATGGAATTTTTCACTTGAAGAGGTATGAAATTAATTTTTGGATTTCCATGGGTTATAAATAAGTGCATAATAAATGGAAAAAGTGTAGATTCGAAAGTGGAAGATATAAAATAAAAGAAGAATTTTTAAAGGCAAATTTTTGTGAGAATATTAAAAAGAAAAAACCAACAAGTATAAGGAAGAGTATAGAAGTGAAAACACTCAAGTGTAAATCAAATCAAAAGGAGATAAAGCAAGCATTATATCATCCATTTTTTTGAAAACAAATTTGAGATAAAAGAGTGATTTTTTCTAAGAAGGTTGGTGCCTTCATTTTGAAGAGATTGGTGTCTCTTGTTGAGTTGGTGCTTGGTGAAAAGGGTTAGTGATCCTGCAGGTTGGTGCCTAAAAAATTGTTTTTAAGGTAGGTGATCTAGTAGGTTGGTGCCTATGAATATTTATATTAAGATAATTTCTCTATGATTTTCTCCTGAAAGGGTTTCCATGCAAATCTATGTCTATTTGCATTGTGTGGTTTTGCATTGTATTATTTGATTGATTTGAATATATTAATTGCAGAGTAATTTGAGGTTCTAGATTTAATAATAATAGTAGTAAAAAGAAAAAAAATATCTTATAGTGATTCACCCCCCTCTTAGTATAATCTTGTGCTTAACAATTGGTATCAAAACCGGTTCCTTCAGTGTTATCACAATTGCTAGAAGGTAGATCTTGGAAAGCACATATGGCAGGATCTCAAGTGTTAGATGGTTTCTCTAATAACAAGGCTCCTTTGTTTGATGGAATGAATTATGCATTTTGGATCATAAGGACGAAGACTTACTTGATGGCCCTAGGTTTCAATATTTGGCAAGTAGTGGTAATAGGATACATATTGCCACAAATTGCACCAATAGATGCTACCAGAAAAAAGGCCAATGAGAAAAATGTAAAAGCTATGAATGCAATCTTATGTGGGATTTTAGAAAATGAGTTTATTAAGGTTATGCATTGTGAATCTGTAAAAGAGATTTGGGATAAACTCAACACTATTTATGAAGGTGATATTAAGGTTAGAAAATCAAAACTCCAAACCCACCAGAGGTAGTTTAAAAGTTTTAAAATGAAGAATGATGAAAACATTTTTGGGTATCTTCTTCATGTCGATGAGATTTTTAATGTCATTCAAGGACTCAGAGAGAAAATTGAAGAATCTATGACCGTTCAGAAAGTCCTAAGATCCCTACCATTGAGATTTGATGCAAAGGTCTCTACCATTGAAGAAATGAAGGATTTAGACATGATGAAAATGGACAAGCTCTATGGAATTCTTATAGCATACGAAATGAGAACCGAATCTAAGAGATAGTCGAAGAAGGAAGCATCATTTAAGGTCTTGAAGAAAGAGAAGATCAAAGAACTAGAATCAAGTGAAAATTCAAGTAGTGAAGAAGATGAAAATGAAGCTCTATTAATTCAAAAGCTAAAGAAAGAATCAGGAAAATATAAAGGAAAGTTACCATTTAAATGCTTTAATTGTGGTAAAATTGGTCATTTTGCAGCCAAATGTCCAAATAAAGGAAATAGCGATGATGAGGGAAATAAACTAAAGTACAAAAAGGCATTTAAGTAGAGCAAAGACAAGAAAAGATTTGAGAAACAAAATAAAATCCTATAATCTAAAAGGTATAGAAGCTCATCTGAAGAAAACAAAGGAAGTGATGTTGAGAGTGATAATGAAGAGATTCTGTTCATGGCTAAAGAAGAAAATGCCACCACTAGTAAAGATAATTTGGAGGAAGATGAAGACATGGAAGAAGAAGGTGAAGTGAACCTTGAAGAAGAACTTATTTGCATGTTGGAAGAAATGAAATCATTTAAGAAGAAGAATCAGAAACTAAATTTATAGCTCTAAAAATATGAAGAAGAGAATCAAGACTTCAAAGCGAAGACATCACAAGTCTTTGAGGAATCAAACAAGGTAATTGCTGATCTAAAAGTCTAAATCAAAGAAGCAAAGAAAATTTAAGAAGATATAATGGATCAGCTAAAGAAGAAAGGAGAAAACTGTGAAAGGTATGAATATGAGATAGCTACTTTAAAAAGGAATCTAGAAAAGGTAAATTCTAAAATAGCAAGTGACTTGAAATCTGAGAAAAACACTCAAGTTTTGAATAAGATTATAGAGAGTCAAAGATCACCATCTAACAAGTCAAGCATTGGGTATGAAAAGGAAAAATAAAAAGCTAAGAGATATGTTGAAACTCTTAAGGAACCTGTGAAAAAGGAGATCAAGAAGGAAGAAGACCAGAATACAAAAACTAGCTCTATCAATAAAGAAAACAAAGGAGAACAAAACTTCATAAGACCATTTGCTCTAAGATATGCAAATAAAACCAAGTTTGGTAATTATTTTGATGGATATTGTTATTATTGCAATCATTTTGGTCATAAGAAATTAGATTGTAGAAAGAGAGCCAAGGATATTGAACTCAAGAGTAGAAACAAAGGAACCTATGGAGCTTCGAACAGAAACTATAATTCATTAACTCCCTTATCAAACTTTGATGAAGCTATAGTTCATTACAAGTACAAAAATTATGGACATATATCATGTTATTGTAGAAGTGTTTTTAAATCTGTAAGACAAGATCAAAATTTCAAGGCTCTAGTGATAAAGAAAAGAGAACCATCAAAGACCTGGAAGAAGAAGTAAGAAGAATCAATGATCATTCAAACATCATTCCATGCTAGAGATGAAGGACAATAATGGTTCATTGATAGTGGATGTTTGAGACACATGACTAGAGATAAAATAAAATTCATCTCATTAAAAAGGGTCAATGAAGGCATGATGAAGTTCAAAGACAACACTACAACTAGAATAATAAGAAAAGGTACACTTAGTCTCAATATTGGAAAAACCAAAACATAAAATGTGTTATATGTGGGATGGTTAAAGCATAATATTCTACATGTTATCCAAATGTGTGATCAAGGACACACACTCAAGTTCTTTTCTAAAGGTTGTGAGATCAGAAAAAGAGACATGGGTGAACTAATTATAGATGCTCATAAGACCACAAACAACCTATACATGCTTGGATAAATGAGAGGAGAGAAATGTTGTCTGAGTCAAGTTGAACAGAGTTGACTATGTCATAGAAGGTTAGGGCACATAAATTTTGATAATCTTGTGAAAATTAGCAACAAATAGGTTGTGCAAGATATTCCCAAGATAATGAAACCTTCACGCACTCTATGTAAGCAATGCCAACATGGGAAGAAAACTAGAGCAAGGTTTAGAATGAAGGAATATTCGACCACCAAACCACTAGAGCTGATTTATACAGATCTTTGTGGTCTTACCAAAACTAAAAGCATATAAGGTAAGAGATAATTTATGTTGCTCATTGATGATTATACTAGAATGACGTGGGTAGCCTTTCTAAAAGAAAAATCAGAAGCATTTGAAAAATTTAAATCTTTCAAGGCATTAGTAGAAAATGAAAAAGATTTGAAAATAAAATGCCTAAGGTCAGATCAAGGAGGTGAGTTTATTTCAAATGAATTCATTGAGTTTTGTGAACATCATGAAATTAAGTGACAATACTTAGCTGTAAGGACTCCACAACAAAATGGAGTGGTGGAAAGGGAAAATTGAATCATTCAAGAGATGGATAGAACTATGTTGAATGAATCTAAGGTATCAGATAGATTTTGGAGAGAAGTAGTTAATACAATAGTATATATCTTAAATAGAGGGAAAATCATAGTTAATAATGACAAAACTCCTTATGAAGTATGGAAAGGAAGACCATCTTCGGTCAAACATTTAAAAGTGTTTGGAAGTAAATGTTTTATCAACACGAATGAAGAAAACTTAGGCAAATTTTATTCAAGAGACGATGAAGGAATTTTTCTTGGCTACTCCATCAAAAGAAAAGCCTATAGATGTTATAACAAAAGGGTACAAACTATTGTAGAAAGTGTTAGTGTTAGAATAGATGAGATCATAAATCAAAAGGAAAAAGAACCTTTAGAAGAGCCTCTATAAATACCCAATCTTGTAGAAGAAGGGAATGAAGAAAATGTAGAAAAATTGAGTGAATCTGAAAGACAGGACACTAAAGCACCATCTCACTTTGTTTAGAAGAATCATGCTAAAAGTTAGACCATTGGCAATATTGATGCTGGGGTACAAACCAGAAGAAGAATTGTAAGTATACTCAAGCATGTAAATTTCTCTTTGTTATCTAAGGTAGAGCCTATGAATTTTTCTAAAGCTAGCCATGATAAACATTAGGTAAAGGTAATGGAAGAAGAGTTAGATCAAATTGAGAAGAATGAGACTTGAGAACTTTTGCCCAAGCTAATGGATCATAATGTGAATGGCACTAAGTGGGATTTTTGAAATAAATTGAATGAAAATGGCCAAGTCACTTGAAACAAATCAAGGTTGGTATGTAAAGGGTATGCTAAAGTAGAAGATGTAGATTTTGAAGAGACTTGTTCTCCTGTTGCTAGATTAGAAACAATTTAAATATTTATTGCATTTTTAGTATTTAAAAATTTCAAAGTCTATCAAATGGATGTTAAATCAACATTTCAAAATGGAAATATAGAAGAGGAAGTTTACAGAGAACAACCAGAAGGATTCCTCATATCAAAAAATAAGGATTATGTGTGTAAGTTGAAGTAGGCATTGTACGGATTGAAACAAGCTCCTAGAACATGGTATGATAGGCTTGATAAATACCTAAAAGACCAAGGATTCAAGAGAGGATATGTTGATAGTAATCTTTACATCAAAAATGAAGGAGATCACTAGTTAATTATTGTGGTGTATGTAGATGATATAATCTTTGGAGGAGATAATGATGAAATGTCTAAGAGATTTTTCAAAGATATGCAAAAGAAATTTGAGATGTCCATGTTAGGTGATTTGTCATTTTTACTTGGTTTAACAAATATCTCAATCCAACAAAGGAATATTCATATCCCAAAGCAAGTATGTGAAGGAAATGTTGAAGAAATTCCATATGGAGGAGTGTACCCCTATTAGCACACCTGTGGATATAGGTATGAAGTTGAGCAAAGATGATGAATCTCTAAATACTGATCAAACTCTTTACAGATCAATGATTAGGATTTTACTATATGTGATGGCATCTAGGCAAGATATCATGCAAGCAGTAGGTATCGTTGCATGATTTCAATTAGCTCCAAAAGAAACACATGTGAAAGCCATGAAACATATATTCAGATATTTAAAGAGAACCTTGGATTATGGGTTGTGGTACCCAAGAGGTAAATACTTCACATTGGTAACATACATGGATTTAGATTAGGCAAGTTGTGTAGATGATAGAAAAAGTACAAGTGGAGGAGCATTCTTTCTTGGAGATAGCCTAGTATCATGGTTGAGTAAGAAGCAAAATTTTGTATCTCTATCCACAACAAAAGTAGAGTACATAGTAGTAGTGCTATGTTTTACACAAGTTCTATGGATGAAATAAACCTTGAAAGATATCAAAGTAGAGTATGATCATCCATTCTCCATATTTTGTGATAATACTAGTGCGATAAGTATTTTGAAGAATCTAGTTATGCATTCCAAAACTAAGCATTCCCTATAAAATATCATTTCTTGAGAGAATAAGTGATAGAACAATAAGTAAAATTGGAATATGTTTCCACATCTAAACAGATGGTAGATATCTTCGCTAAGCCACTCCCAAAGGACACATTTGAGTGCCTACAATAGAAGTTGGGAGTAATATGCTTTGCTTCTGCTCATTAGAAATCAAGAGAAGCATTGGTTAAGGGGGAGCTAAACTTATTTTTTTAGATCCTTGAATGACCCTTTGCCATTGATGTCAAAGGGGGAGAATGGTAGTACAGGGAGTTACATCAAGGGGGAGTTTCAGAAAATAATATCTTTTTGGAAGGTTGCCATCAATGACAAAGGGGAAGATTATTGGAATAATTTTCATTAATGTCAAAGGAATTGTAATAGATATAAATTGAAATGTCAAATGGAATTATTATCGAAAGTGAATAGAATTATTGCTGAAAGTGAATGGAAGTGTTGCTAGAAGTGAATAGAATTATTGTTGGAAGTGAATCAAATTGTTGTCAGAAGTGAATAGAAATGTTGACGGAAGTGAACGAAATTGTTTCCAGAAGTGAACGGAAATGTCAACAAAAGTGAACAAAATTATAAACCTTGGCCAACCTATTAGGAGGAGTTGTGACCATTCGAATGGACCTTTTAACTTGAAGAGGCATGACGTTAATTTTTGGCTTTTTGTGGGTTATAAATAAGTGCATAATGAATGGTAAAAGTGTAGATTCGAAAGTGGAAGATATAAAAGAAGAGCAGAATTTTTAAAGGCAAATTTTTATGAGAATATTAAAAAGGAAAAAACTAGCAAGTATAACGAAGAGTATAACAGTGAAAACTCTCAAGTGTAGATTGGATCAAAAGGAGATAAAGCAAGTGTTCTATCATTTGTTGTTTTGAAAACAAATTTGAGATAGAAGAATGATTTTTTTTTAGAAGGTTGGTGCCTTCATTTTGAACAGATTGGTGTCTCTTGTTGAGTTGGTGCTCAGTGAAAGGGGTTGGTGCTCCTATAGGTTGGTGCCTAAAAAATTGTTTTTGGGATAGGTGCTCCAGTAGGTTAGTGCTTACAAATATTTATACTAAGAGAATTTCTCTGTGGTTTTCTCTCGAAAGGGTTTCCATGCAAATCTGTGTCTATTTGCATTGTGTGGTTTTATATTGTATTATTTGATTGCTTTGAATATATTAATTATGGAGTAATTTGAGGTTTTAGATTTAAGATTTATAATCAAAAGTGAAAAAATATCTTATACTGACTCACCCCCCTCTCAGTATAAGCTTGTGCTTAACAAATACTTCACACCATCATTTCTCATAAAGAAAACTAACTATGAAAAAGCAAGAAATTACAAAAAATAACTATTTAGTTCTTTACTCTATGTTTTAACTCTAATAAACTAGAACTTAACTTAGTATTTTTATTGGACTTACATATATTTTCAATCCATTCTCATCCACCCTCTAGGTGGCTGAAAATATTCAATGTACTACAACCCATTTGGAAACTAAAAGCATTCAATAATAGATAATAACTAAGGCACAAATTAAATGTTTGCCTATCTTCAAATAAAACAACTTTATTGATGGATGGCCCCTTTTACCATAAATATTAGTAATCAAAACAATATTGGACTAATGCATCAGTTCAAATAACATAGGTTCAAGTTAAATTATAGAACATTTGATGGATTATTGTTGTATTAATGTAGGGGCACAAGGTTTTATCTTCCATCTAGGAACACTCCTCTTTTTCTATCTTTTGATGGATCACCATTATATTGAATATTGGTAAAAAGCCAACATTGGAATAATGCATTATTCTTATTTGCCTTATTTCAAGTCAAATATTTGTCCCTTTGATTGGTTACCATTGTATTCAATATCGGTACCAAATCTCCTTTGAACATTGTGACCTTGGGGTAGTTGTTACCCCACATTCTACATAAAAGCATCAGTGTCAGATTAAGGCATTCTTTATTTCCTTGTGATCCTAGCCTACTTTATTTTAATATGCACACCATTATTTGGCCCAAACAATTATTTTATTAACCTAATATTTTTTGTTACATGGATCTTCTTGTCATTAAGTGACAAGATAGCTAGTCATTAATCATATTCGATTGGACTCACAGTCTAATTTATGGATCTTGACATCTTAGATAGATAAAAATGGGAATCAATTTCATCTTCTAAATATGTTTTTATAGGTCTATTATTATCCTTTGGAAGGTTTCCCTACATGTCCAACTATCACTACTAAAAAACACCAATGAGTCTTTGATGTGCATGGATCTTGTTATATGGCACCTTTTCTCTGATTTGTCACTTTCTAAGGGGCTTTGAATTTTATTTGGGCTTGATGTAGTGATATATTTACAAGTGACAAGATCTCATTCACCTAGATATTTATTTTCCCTCAGTCATCATTCTATGCCTTGATGGCCCCATAGTCCTGAGATTATACCATGTGGCATCATCTTAGGAACTCGATCAATATGTGTTATGATGTATTTCTCATGTTTGATATAAAAGGATAGAGAAGTGGGATGATTACACATGGCATCATCCCATTCACATAGGAGGTTTTACTACTTTTTCACTTTGTCTTGATCATCTTGAGGGCCTGGAGAAGTGGGATCATGCCACGTGGCATGATCTTAGGAATTCAGAGGGCTGAAGGGTTTAGATTTGTGCTTGAAGTGTTTTAGAACAAAAAATATGTGTGATGCTAACAAGGGGAAATTTTTTGATGAATCTAGACCTATAGATAGAAAATGATTGTTATATTTTCAAATAAAAAGACTAGTTATTAGAGTTTAAATTCATTGACTAGCCTTTAAATCTCAAAGTTCATGAAAATTGACTAAGGCACAAGACCTGAAATAAATGATAAGAAGACCATTAAATATAACAATTGAAAATGTGGTTTTTAGAAAATATTAATCTGTTTAATTAGATAAATGATCAATTTCTTTAGATTAAAAAATATAAAAAGTTAGTTAGTTTTAGACCTTTCAATCTTTTTAAGTGGTGAAATTAGATTCAAAATAGGTAGATTTGAGTAGTTTGAACACTTAAGTTTAAAATAAAAATCATGCTAGGTATACAATGGTTTACAGGTCAGATGGCCATCAATTTTAAGCAAGTGAAAAGATAACATATGTGCCAACACTTTGTCTATTTGGTAGTCGATGCCATGTGGCATTTATTTAGTCACTTAGGGTCTACTTGGGTGTATAATTCAATTGAATCTTGGGCATCCAGAGGACTCATGAACATAAGAAGTATAAATACTACCTTAGAGGGCCTAGGGAAATAGTATCATTCCATGTTTTATGATCTCATGCATCCAGGGGGTCTAAGTCCTATTGATAAAACTAAGGAGGCTCGAGGGGAGTGGGAATGTGGGATTGTGCCATGAAAAATGATCCCATTCACCTAGAATGTTTAGGTGAAAATGGTTATGGAAAAAGAGTCTCAAGAAATTAAGTAAGTTCCAAGTGGTAGCTCCTCACTTTCCCAAGAACTCACATGGAAATTCACATAATTGTTGGCCGATGGGAAATCAAATAGCTGTTATAAAATGAAAATATGAATTTGAAAATTAAAAACTGACTGTTAAACAAAGGTGACTAAGTCCCAAAGAAATTTACAAAGACTTGGTTGGTTAATTAATTCCAAATCCAATATTTCTTCATTTTATGAAAAGTGACTAAGTAAAGAAATGAAATTATATAACCGCTTAGTCATTTTAGATGAAAACAAAGTAGAAATAGACCAAATTAATTAGAAAAAAAGTTAGAGAAATTTGAAATAGTTAGGAAAGTTATATAAATTTGAGTCAAAATAGTTTTAAAATTATAATTTTAATGTAGTTCAAAATGTTATACAGAATAGACAAGCACTTATAGATTTAAACTTTTTCAGATAATTGCATTTATAATACTCCAAATGGAATCTTTCTAGACTAAGCATATGAAATGGACCTTTAAGTTTAGATCTAGCTAAAATAATAAATCCAACACAATGTTTAGGATGAAACTATTTAAGGACCCTTTTCAATTAGATCATTAGAAATAAATAGGCCCAAACATGATTAAATTATAAAATTAGACTACCAAGAAAAAGAGATTTTATGATTTCTCAATGGGAAATTAGGTCATGTTGTGCAAGCAACAATGGGACCAAAAAGATGAAAAGGGTTAGAATCTATGAACTATTGGTTATAAATGAAAGGGAATAAAGTCTTGAAGAATAGGATCAAGTTAAATAAATGATGTCTGATTAGGATCCTAGTGTTGGAAACTAACAGATATGAGGTTTTTATGGGTAAATTTGAGCCAAGGAGAGTCTAATATGGATTTAAAGTGATCTAAAATATATAAATGAAAACAAATATACCAAGTGTGTTAAAACATGAAAAAGATGCTATGGAAAATTATAGTACCAAAATTATGTGTCTACATCATGCCCTAATTTTATGTGTGTGTGCATGGATGTATACACATATCAAAGTAAAATAAAATTAAAGAACATACCTACACTTACTTAGGGGATGGAAGTATGAGTAATTTGGATTCTTATAATAAGATTATTCATGTCTTGGGTTTGGTAAATTAGTCTACTTGCAAAAACTCATGATTGCATGCAAATATTCAATGTATCAGTAAATACATGTAGGAATAATAACATGAATTATAAATTGAAAAATGAGCCTATGAACAAATACACCTTGTGTTATATGAACCTTTATATTAATCCTATGAATCTCTTATGTACTTGAAACTAAAATATAAAATATGGGAATTGGAGAGTTTTAAAGGGAAATACAAAACCTCAAGTATTTTAGATTGAATCATAAAAACTAAAGTTTATTTCTTGATTATGGATGTATACATCTAAGACTTGGTTTAAAACATCATCCATGAAAATTTAAATATAATCATGGAAAATATGGATATATACCCCCCTTTTGAGGTGAGGGATCATTACTTTTTACTACAAGCACTCATTGTAAAATAAAGAGTCTTACAAATCATGTGTTATCATATAAAAATATCATCAAAGTTATAAGAATCTTGGAAAAAATATTCTTAAACACATGTATGTAGATATAAAAATATATGATCTTTTAAACATCACTATGAAAACACAACCTCATGTGAGGATGAGATAGTGAATTGAAAGCAATACACGCTGATATATCTTGGTGAAAAGAAACAAAAATATGGCCTACTGTGGTAGGATATGGAATTACCTAATATATCATTGTATTACATCCATGTGAATATGTGTAGGTAGGATAATATAGGGTCTTGATATAAGAAATTTAAGATTATCTCCCCCACCCCACCCCACCCCCCAAGTCCACTTTCTCTCTCCTTTGACTTCCTCCTTATCAAACACCTTTTTCATGTTTTTTATTCCTTATTCACACCATGTTTTTATTTTTTTCCCATTGGTGGTTGGTATAGGAATTACTAGGTTCTTAATATGAATTTTAATTATATATAAATACAAAAAACATTCTAGTTAATTTAGGGCATCTACTAAAAATCAAAATAATTCATTATTTATGTGGATTTATATAACAACTAAAAGCATTCTAGAGAAAAGAAAGCATTCATTAGAACACTAAAGTTGATGTTAGATATATTAGACAAAATGGTTTACATGCTTGAATTGTTAAAACTATCTAGGTTTGTTATTTTTTATTTTTACTGAAGAGGGACCTAAAAAGTATCAAGATAGTTCAAATATTATTTGGTATAATGTAGGACCTAAAACACATATTTTCCTTACAATTTTTATCTATTGATACCCAATTTGGAAATAATAATAATTTATGTTTTGTAGGTGATCTAAGTGAAGGTATTATTTTAATTTATATTGGATATAGTGATCTACAAAAGATGAAACTTGGAAAATTCATATTATATAATATATATCCTAAATTAAGAATATTTGAATGTAAATATACGTGTTATTACTTATAGATGTTCCTGATGTTTCATCAAAACATTCTAATCATAGGTATAGTTGTGAATATCAAATTATGAAATTTGAGAGAACATCGATAATCAAAGGAATAGATAATTTCATGAATAAAACAAAGATTATTAACTTAAGAAGTTATACTAATTAACAAATGAAGCTTAACTATGAATTAATTATAATTTCATCCAACTATGTGAATCAATGAAAACACATAGAGGGAAAAACCTTAGAAAACTTGGCCAAATATCTCTATTACTAAAACTATCAAATCATAGAATAATAATTATAGAGTAATTTCTCTAGAAAAATGAACTATCTATTCATTACAATAATTCCAACCTCTCTATTACATTTAGTAAAAATATATATAGAATTGAATTTGGAGTTGTCACAACATCCTTGGGATATTCCTGCAGTAGTTTTACACTCATATTTACTTGCTAACACTTTATCAAAATTAATAAGTTATCTTATCTTAAGACAACATTATAGAGGTAGGTAACCTGAGGACCTTAGGAACTAGACCAAAACAAAGGGAGGATTCAATAGAACACACAATAACCATTGGAGGTATCATTTACCATTTTTCACCCCATGCACTAAGTAGTGGATTGGCCTACTGCCTTTGTTGGTTTTCATTAGACTGACCCTACTTATACTTTGGAATCATTATTTTATCAAAATTGGAGAGTGAAAATTCAAAAATTTAACTTTACAATAACTAAATAGTAAGTGGTAGCATGGGTGGAGTGGCTGAAGAATGAAGAAGCACATGATGTAGGTTGAGAATATTTACCAAGACTTTGTGACATGCTCGTTTTCTATTTAATAATCAAATAGATCTCAATTGAAGGTATGAATTTCATTTAGTTAACTAATGGTGTAATCTCACTATCCCTTCACCATCAAAAGTGATCAAATATACCTTATAAGTCTTTTAGTCAAACACAAAATCTTGAATGAGCCATAACATAGCTCAAAATCATCCATACAAAATAAGTAACAACTAGATATCATCATTTTATATGATATGTAAGGTAGCTTTGGTAGTGATGAGCCATTGATAATTATCTTGTTGGAGATTAGTTAACATTTTGACATGTTGCTATGCTTATACTCCAATGAATGTGCTTCACAATACCTAGTTTTCCAAGTCTAGAGATGCAACATGACTATTTCTCTTGAATTACTAGACTAATATAACACTACATTCATCTCCTCAAATCTTTTAAATTGATTTTACATAGTGGTCATGGATATAATTACCTCCATAAAGTCATTTTGTACAACTCCCCAAATAGTATCAAGCTGTTAATTCTAGTCAGGTAATCGTTGGGCCACTTGAGTTTATTGGATGGAGGTAACATTCAAAACCTATTGTTATGATTCAATAAGTTTGAATATAACCTCAATATTAGATTTGATGGCTTGGATCTCTCCTTAGATTTGGTATACCTTTTGAATGTCCTACCAATCCTGTACCAACTATGTAAAGAGAAGGGGAAACTACTAGCAGTCCCAAAAAAATAGATCCTGATGACATGCATATAAATTTGGACATGCATTCTCAATGATCATGTTAGAATTATGAATTTATTGCATCAATTATATGCTATCTATTTATAATCTTTCCACTTGTGTTTCCACTAATGTTGCTTTATGTGTGATAAATTCATGGAACACAACTGCTCCTTCTAGCTATTTGGCCAATGCTAACCATGACACATCTAAAGAGGCATCAAAGGTAGGTGGTAAAATAATTAATGATGTGGATGATGTGGTTTAATTCACCTATTTCAATGGTGAAATTTGTAGAAAAAATGTGGTGCACTAGGAATATGGAGTAAGGACATCCCAAATCCAAAATTTTTATAGTGGTTGTGCTATAAGAGTGTCTTGTGGGTTCTCAACACCGAGCATTTATTATTCTTTTTCCTATATTTCCTCTTTGATAGATTATTTTGATGGTATATCATCTACTAATTTATTTTTATCCTCAACCATGTCTTGTTTTAGTTCCTCATTAATTTATTTCTCTTGCACTTGTTTCATTTGCTACATCTCTTCATGTGTGTTCCTCATGTTCTCTTCCTCTAATTTATTCTTCTTATCTTCATCATCAACTTGCTTCTTTGGATCTCATTTTGTGGATTGATCCATCTATTACTCTTCATAAATATCATCCTTATTACACTACAACTCTACTTATTCATCCTTCATCTATTAGTTGAACTCCTCATTTATCTCATTTATCTCCTATGTTTCCTCAAATTCCATCATTTTATGTTCATCATCTTACTTATTCCTACAAAGTTCCTTGACATCGATGACCCATTTTTAAGCATCAAATTCATCTAATTTTTTTTTTTATGTGGTATATTTTTGTTTTTCATCTTCCTCATTCATACGATCCTTTTAATTCTTTTTCAATTTTTTCTCCTTGTACACTCTACATATTGTGGCCCTTTGTGCCTCATCATAGGATACCTACTATTCCTCCATAGTTTGTTGTTTTATCATTGGCTTCTAAACTTTATGTTGGGATTTTCCTTAGATGAGTGAATGGTTTCACCCTATACCATTTTCCTAATAATAAAGATTTTTATCTTACTACTAGTAACCAACTTGCATTTGATGGGCTATATAATATCTATTTGTGGTTTTTGTTCCTCTTATGTTGTAGGCTACAAAAATTCAACTTGTACAGGTTATTCCCTTACAACTATAAATATTCTTATAGGTGCATCGATGGTTATGGATACCTGAACCTCTTTTCACATTCTACACCTAAAAAAAATGGCTTTTGAGGGGCTCTCTATAAGGGGTGAAAATAGTTTTGATAGGGAATATGTCTTCAATTGGTACTCCTATGATCTTGGCATGCTCAAGTTATTGTCCTATAATGTCAACTATGATAAAAGGAAGACAATCAAGGATGTCAACCCATAGTTCATTTGGGACTAATTTTATCTCTTACACCATATACACTACTTTCAAAAATAAAAAATCCTTTTCATCTTGGTGCTCATATAGATCCCCAACCATATACTCAAGCATTAATTGATGTACTTATTGTTTATCGGTACCCATTATTGGCAAGTCAAAGAGAGTTTCAATCATTGGCATGTAGGGATCATTCAACCACATAGAAGTGATATATTTTTTTATCTTTGATGGAGGGGATTGGATTTATACATATGCTTTTTTCTTTCACATCTATGTCTATGATGTGATAGGATTTGGTTACTACACTATTTGTATTGAAGTTCCTAAAGGTACTAAATGTTTTGGTACTGCAAGACATGCAACTAATGCTTTCTATATATTGACCTCTTTTTGGGCCATCTACATATTGATGAAAAATGGTAGAATGTGAACTGTTATTATAGGAAACTAATGGATATGCACCAAAATGACCTTGTAGAGTTTGGTCACCATGGCATGTTATCCCAAGTACTAGATTACATTAGGATGAACTCTGGGATTAAATATGATGAACTGCTATGTTATCTCCTCCCACCATGATCAGAAATGTATTTTGTGTGCAAAGTATTTACTCTATAGCAGCTAAATCAAATTCTAAAACTTAATGTCATGATAGTATTAAACATCCATACACACCTTTATTTTGGGTGGCTTCCACTACATGAAGATCAATAAGATAACCAAGAAGTGGTATTAGAAAGTATGGTTTATAAAATTCAAGACTTTATAAATGTTGGTGGTCATCTCAAAGACCAATAATTCATTCCAATTCATTTCTTCAATGAGGTTAATGATGCGGTGGACAATATCAATTACCTCTTTAGTATCCTACTTTACATTCTTGGTCATTTTCCAATAATATCATGTGATGCATATTGTGAACACTTTGACTTGCTCATTTGCAATATCTATAATTAGGATTAACCTAAAACCCATATCATAATCTTTGTGAAATTATATAAAAATTAATGGTGCTTTAGATTTATAATCTTATAATAATTTACCGCAATCTTAAAAACCTATGGCACACACCATCATAAGCTCATTGATTATATGGTAGAATTCTTAGATAGATAGATCTTACCCTCATTATATTGGCCTAGTAATAGTTAAATAATCTTGTTGAGGTTATTATAAGTCATTAGATGGAATAGGAATTTGACATCCATGGTGTGAAAGCAATGTGGTTGTGCCAAAGTGAGGGGCTATGCATTTTTGAATGCCTCTAGAATGAGTAACTTTTGATTAATAAATTTGATGAATTCTGAGCCATTTGGGTTTGAAAACATTATTTATCATAGAGCCAACCTAGTTCCCAGATCTTCCTTTTGATAACCATTGAGATTATTGATCAACTAGGAAAGATTAAAAGTAGCTAGTATATCCTCTCAAAGTCTAGAGTGATGAAAAATGTAGAAAAATTATGTGATTCACTCAAGGAGATGGAAAATCATAGAGATGGCTAAGGATTATACACTAAGTGCAAGATTCCAAAATTATGTATCTAACCTAACTTTTATAGCTTCTTGTGCACTCTTTTACCTTCATTCACTTTATATTTTCTTGATTATCATTCATTTTTTCCCATGTGTGCATCAAATATAAATAATCATGTCTATCTGATGTGTCAAACTTGTTGAACTAACCTAGCCTTTTGATGGTAGATGAAATACAAGAGTTATCAAATCACCATATTTTCCCCACATGATAATTAATCTATCTGTGATGTTGAATGATGTTCTATTTTGGGATATTTATCAATCTCTTCACCTAATTTATCATTAAAAACTAAATTTTACTATTAGTATATATATTTTCTTGAGATCCTATCATTTTATGATTCCTAGACTTAAATTTAAATCATACTCTATCCTTTTTAGCTCAATGTATATTGATGCCTTCAATAAAAATTTTCCTTATTCCACACTTCTCCAACTCTAAAAGAGCACAATTTAACTTATGCACATAATAGAAAATAAACTATACTCCAACAACCTAACTAAAAGAAATCCAAAACTATATGGTGTGACTCTGCACCTTATTATACTTTCAAAGGCAAATTATTAAAAGTAGGGTTTGAGGCTACTACTATTCACCCATCAAGGTAAAATAGTGATTTGTAAATCCTTAAGACTACCATTATTGGCTGAAATAACTCATGGATAATGTATAGACCTTTCCATCTGATGTTTATATTTCCATAAAAGTCTCTAAACTAACTATCATAAAGTAATACCAACTGATCCACCTGAAAATCTTTGGTGCATAAGTTCTTATCATGCCTATAGTTTTGGATACATTTATGCACCTCTTGTGTCCAAGATGCTCTATGTATGTCTTCATCCATGTGATTTAGCTCTAGCAACCTACTTGTCAATGATTCTTGATCACCCATGCATATAATTATTATGATTCACAAACTAGGTACTACATACTCCATGGGCATGGATGCTTCTAACATGTAGACCAATTAAAATGGAGTTAACCTTGTTGCACACTTGTAATATATGTGATAATACCATATAATTGTATAAAGTTGGTCCTCCTAGTCATCCCTTTAAACATCTCAAATTTTAGTAAACACATTACCCAACACCTTATTCACAGCTTTAGCTTGGCCATTAGCCTGGGGATGATATGTTGTACTTTTGTGGTGCAAAATTAAAAACTAATAAATGTTAATCTTGATATGTTTTTTAAATAAACGGGTTCCTCTATCACTCACCAATTTGATAGGATAACCAAACCTCGTACTGATATTTTCATACAAGAACTTTGTTGCATCCTTAACACCACAACTGGTAATTATGGTAGCTTCCACCCACTTTGTAAAATAGTCCATCATAGTAATAATATATATCATGGTTACATTTATCAGGTGGACTATTAGGCCCAAAAAAATTAATACCAAATTTCTCAAAGGGATGTTCCACTAGCATCAACTATAGAGGCATTTCATCTCTTGGGTTTTGATTACCCATCTACTAACATACATCACAATGCTGTTTAACTTTGTTCACATCTTAAAATAGGTAGGGCCACCAAAGGCCACTCTATAAGATCTTCCTCATAATTGTGTCTCCTATGAAGTGACCCCTATGATCCCTAATGGTAATCTTCAAGCAATTATGGTCTTTTATGCACTAGTACAACTTTGCACAACACTTCATCCTTATCGAGATGATAAAAAAATGATTGATAATACTATATGAAAAGGCTCTAGTAATTAATTACCTATTATCATTTTACACATAGTGTTTTGGAAATATCCCTTGTTCAAGAAATTTTGTGATATCTTGTAACTATTATGGGATCATAGACACATGAAAAAAATGTGCATTTGGAGACTCATCAAGGATGTCCTCTAGTTCCTCACCATTATACAACCTACTCAAATGATCTAGGCCCATGTTCTCTTGGCCTAGCTTAACATTTATCTAGAATTGAAATTATTGGAAGAGCATAAAAAATCATGAAATGTGTCCTCCCAATATGGGATTATTAACCAAATAGTATAACACTTGATGATCAATGAAAAACTCAAAAGGTGTGGCTAAAAGGTAGTGTTATAACTTATGAAGTGCAAACAACATAACTAAGGCCTCCCACTTAGTTGTATAAAATTTCTCTATAATAGATAATTTACTACTTGTAAAATGGATAGGGTGATCCAATCCACCATTTCCTAGTTATGCTAAAATAACTTTGACTATAATTCCTGATGCATCTACATGTATATGAAATGGTTTACTCCAATATAGGAAGACTAAGATCAACATAATCACCAATCTTTACTTTAATTCAATGAATACTACTTAGCATTCTTTTGTCCATGCAAATTATGTTCCTTTTCATAAAAAAATATCCAAAGGGGTAGATATGGATGTATATCACTTAATGAAATTATAGTAGTTTCTTGTATGTCTAAAAAAGATCAAATCTCTATTAAACTTGTAGGTGGAGCCATTATCATAATTACTATAATCTTAACTTGATCTACTAAGATGCCCTTGCTACAAATTACATGTCCTACCAGAACTCTAAATGACATGAAAAATAAATATTTCTTCAAATTGAGCATAATTCACAACACTCTAAGTAGACTTGTAATAAGGCTCTAGTAATTATTCACAACACTCTAAGTATAAGTTTAGATAAATGATTTTTGAACAAAGAAAACACTACCTAGTCATCTAAGTAGACTTCTAAAAATTCATGGAAAAAATACTTAGATACAAAAAATACAACTCTATAAAAAAATTTAGGTGGATTATTCATACTAAATGACATTACCTTATATGCAAAGGAACCCATTCAGTTTTGAAAGTGGTCTTGGTCCTACCTTCTTCTATGATCAAGATATGATGATATCCACTAAATCCATTTATGAAAAAAGACACTTCATGCCCTACGAACTCTTCTAAAACTTCATCTATGAATGGGAAAAGAAATGGATCATTAACACAAGCCTCCTTTAAGATTTGATATTATCCATATATTCTAATCTCATCAGTCTTATTAGTTTACATGACTATGGGGCTAACCCAATCAAATTTCTCTATAAGAAAGATAATACTAGCTTCCTGCATGCGATCCAACTAAATTTTCAATTTAAGATTCATATTTGGATTAAATTTTAGGGTATTTTATTTATTTATCACTCTCACTCCTTTAACTCAATGTGAATTTCCCCTATGGATGGATCCACACCCTTTATCTTTATGAATTTTTTAGGGAAGACATCCTAGTAATATTTTAAGAATTACATAGCTTTTGATTTGTCTTATTGAGATCAATAATCACTCATATGTGATAATTTGGGAACAACCTCTATTCTAATGTTACCCACATGTTATTTTAGAGGTTCTTGATAGATGTGTTTCCCCTTAATAATTGAGTCACATAGTATTTTTTGGGCTTGTTGCTTGGGAAAATTGATATGTTATAACTTTTCTTCTTTTGTCTGCTTTGTAACTAGGTTTGGAAGTGGCTCAAATAAAATTTAAGGTTCAAATAGATTGGATAAATCCATGTCATCTTCAATATCTGAATTGTAAATCACATCATCTTGATCTTTGTTGGTGCAGACTTTTATCCCACTAGGTTTTATCTACACAATCTTATTTAGCTTACTTAGGTTAATAATAGATTATTAGTGGAAATGAACTTTGAGTCATTTTATAATTGAGTTGAGTTAATTACATTTTTGGGTGACCTAATTCCTCACTATATTATGTATCTTCCTATTCACTTTTTGTCTAATCCTCATTAATACAACTTTTATTGTGAAGACAAACTTCTTCCATTTTGTGAGTTATTTTTCAGGTTTCACTACTCCATACAGATTCATCTCCATGCATTTAACCATATCTAGTTGATCATGATTGTGGCCCACTCTGACATGATATAAAATCTCTAATAGTATATGATTTCCATCAATTATTTTATGAGATCTTACATCTAGATTGATCATGTTTTCATTGATTTCAATTTTCTATGGTTTGGTGGGGTTTCTTGAAAATATGTGCAAATCTACACATTCAGGGTCTCAAACTAAAAATAGAGACTGATGATAGATGCAAAAGGTGCCAAAATAATATATTTGACTACTCACAACCTTATTCTATGATAGATATTTTTTGGTGATTTTTGGAGGGTTTGGAGGCATTTTCTTGGGATCTATGAAAATCCATACATCTGGTGACTTCCAAGAAAAAACATTTATAGATTTTTTCTAGGTTTTTTAATAAGCTAAGTGGGTATATATTATTTTTATAATAATTTTATCCAAATTTATAGATTTGGGCTTTCTTTAAAATTTGGTAGAATTCTATACACCTACTTGCAGGACCTATAGAACCTAAAATCCCTTTGCATGCCCATCAGGACTAGAGACCCATGTGTTCACATCTAACAGACCCTAATGATCCTACTTGTAAATCTTATGAATAATGATGAATGTGTCATCATATTTGATGTAACTCGATGAGCATAACAACACACCTGATAGACCCTAACAAGCATGCCAACATGCCCATTAGACTCTGATAGCATTGCAGGAACCATCCCATAAAACCCAAAAGTGGTGATATCCTAGCCCTTAACCCCTTGGTCACATGGGAATTTAATCCCTTGGTCACACCCAACCCAAAGGGGCTTAAAATTTCTTACTAATTTGGCTAACTAGCTTTTGCACTCCTAAAGTTTTTTAATTTATACAATGTGGAGATCTTTATTTTTCAAGCAAGAAACATTCAAACATGCATAAATTTTAGTCTATACCTCTTTATTAGGTGCTATTATTTTGAAAGTGTGAGTTTTTCTTAGCTATTTACATTGGTGATATTATTATACCTTGAAAATTTGAAACTCTATATATTTAGGGGGTGTCATATTACTAATCTATAACACACACAATTCAAAACATACTTCCTTTATGTATAATGGATATCAATTTAGTTCTACTTCTTATACCATTAAAATATCATGAGTGGAAAGCCAAAGTGTAAATCCTCTTGAGGAGAAAAGGATTACACAAATTAATTATGGGTATATAAACAGAATAGACACTTGATGTAAAGAAGGTGAAGTGGTACAACTAAAGTGATGAAACCTACAGCCTATTCTGCTAGTCTATGTCCCCTTAGTTGATTTTTTATCAAATCTATAACAACTCCAAATCAATTGTGGACCTTATTGGATAAAATCTTTAGAAAACATGATGTAATGAGGGGTTAGAGTTGGATAATGAAATCATTAGTTTGAGCCAAGGTGACTTTGATACAATACAATAATTCTTCATAAAGTTTAAATTACCCAAGTTATAGATGAAACTATGTGGTATTGACAAAAAAGATGACCAATTGATTCTTTCCATCCTTGAAAAATTGAAATCTGACTATTCTATACTCATGTCCACCTTCCACACCACCAAGCATGCCCTTGGAACTACATTGACAATGCCATCATTGGATGAATTTTCTAGTGACTTGAATCAAGAATAAGATAAACTTGTTCAAATGGGTACATTGAAGCCATCTAAATTGCATGACTTAATTGTGAGTCATGACAAATAGAAGGCTTACAATATTAAGGAGAAAATAGAATAAGGACCCAAAGCAATGAAAGGGTCAAAAATCTAATGCTAATCTAAAAGCATCAAAAGAGTCATCCTCTTCAGATGAGAAAGCCAAGAAAGAGCCAAGAAAGAGCCATTGAAATAAATCTAGGCATGATGAGTATAAATACATGAATAAGTAGATTATCCAATTGATAAAAACACTTGAGAAACATAATATCAATGTACTTGATTCTTCCACTCATAGTTCATCAACACAAGGGTATTCTAAGGCCAAAGATGGTAAGAAGGGAAAAGTTAAGGGTAAGTCACTTTTTGAAGTTGCATCCCAACTTTCCACATTGATTATTGATTCTAGTGTATCTCACCACATGGCTTCATCATAGGACGTGTTCACATCTATGGGGCCTTGTTCTATGCCTTCCATTTTATTAAGTGATGACACTTCCACTCAAGTTAGTGGGAGTGGATCTATTGAATTTAATGATGGGAAATTTCATGATGTTCTATGTGTTCACTCTTTATCCATGAATCTCTTATATTTTTACCAGATCACTCACATTGGTTTAGGAAAGAGAGTTGAGTTCACACCCAATTTTGTGGCTATTAGGGAAGCTAAAAATGATTCCATTATTGCATTTGGGAAAGTAGATTACTAATCTAGGTTGTATACTTTCTCACATTTTTCTCTTGATCAATCCTCTACTACACTGCTCACTAATTTAGATGAGGTGAGAAAATTATGGCATGAAAGATTCTTTCATCTCAATTATCTATACCTAGATCAACTTAGTCATCAAGGTATGGTTTCAAGGTTGCCATGAGTTAAGTTTTATGATAGATTTCACTAGGGTTACATTCTTGGTAGGAATCTAAAGGATAATTATGATAAGGGAAAATCATAAAGATCTACATAGATATTGGAGGTTGTTTACAATGACATTGTGATGAAGAGCTAGGTCAATAACCTATAATTCTCCTTCACCTTGTTTTCAAACTAGCAATTTTTTTATTGGACAACATTAGGCCTATTTATCCAAATGTACCAAACTTAGAACATCTACTTTATCAATTTATAAATCACATAAAAAACATATTCTCAAACCATCTCAATTGATCTTATCATTCATTATCCTACACTTCAATATTCTCTTTCTCTATTCATTCCTACACACCTAGTTCCTTGAATCAACATGTATTAAAGGATATTGGTTTACTCACAATTATTTATAATTATTTTCACCTTAGATGTCTTCTCACACTCTATTTACACCTTTCAACAACTGGCCAACATTGTTTAGGTCTCAACTCTTCCCTTTTCACAACCCTACACACTTTTCCTATAGTCTTTATAGCCTTTTTTTGCTTGTTTACCTCCTTACAAGGAGGTTTATGAATGAAAACCTCACAAATATTCACAATTATAAATAACCTTTTCCATTCACCATCCTTTCCCCAAGTTTCATTATCTAACTAGTCATTTATAATTATGTTCTTGGAGTATTTAGGCCCCTGTTTAGGCCTAATAGACCACTATCCACACCTATGACACTCAGTCCTTTCCCATAGTATGAAAATGTACTATAAAAACCTAAATCCCTAAAAATACCTTTTTTTCACATCCTTTCCCATAGTATGAAAATTTACTATAAAAACCTAAATCCCTAAAAATACCTTTTTTCACACTTGAACCAAATGTTTCACAAACTTTTGGCATTTTTTGATGCTGACAATTATAGATATTGCCAAAAACCTGAAATCAGGGTTTTAAGGCCACTATGTAGGCTGAGAGCCTATAAAAAGGATTAACTTTCACAATATGACGTTTCAAGACCCAAAACCACATAAAATAGGTCTACATAGACCCTTTTTACCTTAAACAACCTTTAAATAACATTCATTGACCCTTTGTGAAATGTTCCAAAATAGTTTACACTTGACTATGATAAGGAATCATTGGTTACAGGCCTGTACTCTATCCAATTTAATCAAGAGAAATAAAATATCATCAAAAGGATATTTAAAATTTCAAACACCTTCCATATCACTTGCCTCAATTTAATCTAAATAATATATCATATATTCTTGTATCAGTTCCTTAAAAGGCATACAATCAATGTTCAATCAAACAAACCTATCACAACATTCAAAGTTTCTAGCCTATTTTTAAGTCTCAATCACTTTTATATGTATTTAATTAAACATGAATTACTTAAGTAACATCAAAAAACTTTATTATCATTGAGATTAATGAGATAATTGATTCATTATTTACCCATTTAGGAAGTAGACTCATAGTTCAATATAATAGTATACAAGATAGGGTTCTTTGTTTATCTTTTCAAGAACAAGGTTTCATTTTTGGTATTCACTCGATATATCTTTCATACCTAAATGAATTTAAATATCACCACACTCAATTATATGCTTCAATATCATATTAATAACCATAAAATGTCCCTTTAACACTTAACAATAATACCTAGTCTGCATGTTGAGCTAAATGCATAAAACAAGGTTCACAAAATTTCTTCTCAAATAGTATACAGGGTTCATAGATTAAATTTTCAAATTCACCAAAGCTTAAACTCAATATAGAGATTATTTTTAAACTTAAAATTATTAATCAAAAAAATACATTCCTCATTACTTCCTTTGTAATTTTTGTATAATATCTTATGACTACTCAGTTTATAAACTCAAAAAAATACAAGATATGCAAGGTTGGCTAACTTAAACTTGAATGTTCTTAAACTCAATTCTGATCACAAATCATCAATCTATAATACCTTAAAATTAATACTAAAAACAAGTCATCTATTACATTTGGATTCACATGGAGCTTTGGTCCATGATAAAAACATAAAATTATACATTCCTCATTCTTTCTTCTTGGTAGACCATCTTCTTTTCATTTCTTGTTTGCCCTATTTTTCCTCATCAACCTCTATTCTATAGACAAAACCACATATATATATCCTTAGCACTAATAAATAGACTCTCACAAATTCTAATAACCATTTCTTGATCAAGAAACTCTTCAAACTATTATAAAACCCATGTAGGGTGGTGAATACACTAGCTACCACCTCACATTCCAAACATGAAATATGACTCAATATCAACTTAAGACCCTTAAAAAGACCTTATAGGTCCATTAAAATATTATTTAACATGACATTATATTAAAACCCACTTAAAAACATCTAGCACACTCTCCACTCCTCATTAAAAACTTAAAAATTCAAATAAAAAAAAGGTGGGAAAACTTCTAAAGGACTAAATTCAAATTTTACTCACTTCCAAGTTCACCTTTTGTCATTTCTAATATTACCTTGCATCATATTACTTGTCCATTTCTAAAACCTTCATTCAAAATGACTAAATGCATGCTTAGTTTCATCTATGACTATTTTAGGTACACTTGGGCATATTTTTTAAGCATAAATAAGAGGTCTTTGACCATTTTTAAGACTTAAAAGCATTTGTGGAAAAACAACAAGGTAAATCCATCAAGATTTTATGCATTGATAATGGTGGTGAGTATGTAACTTTTTTGAATAATTTTATACATTAGAGGGATTGAACTATAGCATATAGTTCCATAAAGTCCTCAATAGAATGGTGTTATAGAGCACAAGAACAAGTCCTTGAAAGAAATGGCCAACTATATGTTATGTTCCAAGTCTCTTACACCTCAATATTGGGTCAAGGCCATCAACTAGGATTTTTACATACATAACTAACTTCTTAATAAAGCATTAAAATGAGTCACTCCTTTTAATTTTTGTAGTGGTCATAAAATCATAGTAGATCACTTTTGAGTGTTTGGTTCACCTACAATGGGTTTCATTCCAAAGAATAAATGTAAGGCATTGCAACCCTAGAGTCAGTCTTGTATCTTTGTTGGATATCTTGAAGGTGTTAAGGGATATAGGATTCTCCACCCCACCACTCATGATTTTTTCATTGAGAGGAGTGTTCATTTTTCAAAGGGTCCTTTGGACTCCACTCTCAACATATTTCCTCCTTAGATTCAATGGTATTTGATGATAGTTTTAATGATTTAGCTATGCCTGAGCAACTTCTTAATGATCTAGATTCTTCTTCTAGTTCTTATTATGATAGTAGTGATGAGGATTCCCCTCCTCAAATATCCTTAAAGGATGAGTAATATCCTCCTAAATCTTGAAGCATTAGTCATCTTTAGGATAGACAGATGCTTAAAAGTGATGGCCAATGGGATGGAGGTACATCAAATAACAAGCGAACCTCTTCAAAATTTTAGAGTTCTATAATGATTTCATTGCATCTTCTTCTAATCCATAATTGTTTCATGAGGAATAAAGCACTCCTAAGTGGGATAGTGCTATGCAAGATGATTATAGTTGCTTGTAGAGGAAAACTACTATGGATTTAGTCCCACTTACTAAGGCAAGAAAACTTGTTTGATGTAGGTGGACCTATTGAAAAAAGTTTGTAGTAGATGGAACCATAGATAATTTAAAATAATGTTTGGTAGAAAAGGGTTTTTCTCATATTCCTAGAATTGACTACACAAATATGTTTTCCCCAATCTAAAATGAACTCAATCTGACTCACTCTCACTGTTACCAAAACACATCATTGGAATGCTCATCAAATGGATGTGAAGAGTGTATTTATTCATGGTGACCTCAAAGAGGAAATATACATGGAGTAACCTCAAGGATCTGTTGAGTATAACTCCTTAGTTTAAAAATTTCATAAATCTATCTATGGAATCAAACAAGCTCCTCGATCTTGGTATGCCAAGATGGATTCCTTTCTTCTTTTGGTTTGGTTCACTAGATGCCATTCAGATTTGAATGTCTACATTTTGTGGTAGGGTGATTCAATTTTTATTATGGTTCTCTATGTGGATGACTTATTGATCACAAGGATATCTCCATCCACCATTACAATAGTAAAAACTATTTTGTCTAAAAGGTTCTCAATGACTGACTTGGACTTGTTGCATTACTTCCTCAGTATTAAAATTTCTTAGTATAAATTTGGCATCACTATTACACAATATAAATATGTTATTGATTTAATTGAATGGTTTAACAAGGTTGAATGTAATCCATATCTGACTCCTTTTCTATTTGGTGTGAAGATTGAGGTTTATTTCCCATCTCCTTTGGTTGATGCTACCTCGTATCAAAAACTTTTTGGTAGTATTCACATCTACCTTATACACACTAGACTTAAAATTTCATATGTAGTGTGTATAGTCTCAATATTTATGAAATAACCACATAAGATTCATTAAAAACTATCTAAGTGGATTCTCCACTACATTTAGGTTACTCATAGTTTCAAGATTCACTATGGGGTGGGAATAGACATTGACTTAATTTGGTATATAGATTCAGATGGGGCTAGTGACATTTAGAATCACAAGTCTACTTCTAAATATAGTTTCTCCCTTGGTTCAAGTATAATTAGTTGGTCTAAAAATAATCAAAATGATATTACTTTATCTTCTATAGAGGTAGAATATAGAGGAGCTATTAATGCTACTAGTGAGGCTATTTGGCTTTAGGGGATTCTTACTGAGTTTAGGATTTAGTTTTGATGACTAAAAATCATCTTCTATGACAACCAAAGCACAATCTAGATCTGTATAAATCTATTCCTCCATTAACAAACTAACAATATCAATATTCACATGAATTTAATTTGAGATCTCGTTCATGAACAAATATTTGATATCTTTTACATCTAGACAATGGAGCAAATTAATGATATATTTACCAAACCTTTCACTGAGAGTAAGTATCTTCATTTTTAGGCTCTTTTTGGAGTTCAAGTAACTTTGTCTTCTTCCTATTCTAGGGGATCATCTGTATTTACTTGGGTACCTCATCAAGCCTTTGTGTTAGGACCCAATTCTTATACCCACCTAAGTTACACTTAAGGGGGTGTTGGTGTGAACTTTTATCCCACTGGGTTTTGTCTACATGGTCTTATTTAGGTTTCTTAAGTTAATAATAGGTAATTATGGGAAAGGAACTTTAATTTATTCTATAATTTTGAGTTGATTTAATTAAATTTTTGGGTGACCTAATTCCTCACTATATAATGTATCTTCCTATGCACTTAATAAAATTTTGTTGGGAAGACAAGTTTCTTCCATTTTATGAGTTGTTATTCAGGTTTCACTACTCCATACAGATTGATCTCCATGAATTCAAACCTATCCAGTTGATCCTCATTGTGGTTCACTCAAAAAATATTGTATCTTATGGCAAGGCTAAATGAGGATTTACTCCTTCCTTTTTTATATTTTGTATATTCATAAAGCATTATTCAAGTCATAGGTTATGCTTTGTTGCAAAGATGGATCAACCATATGTCTAAGTCCTTGGCCCTCCCATGACATAGAAAAATATTTAGATTCTATAATTCCTTATGAATCAATGGGTTATAATATTTTAAAATGAATGTTTGAGTGAAGTCACTTTAAGCCCGTGTCTAATGCTTTATCTCTCACCTGTGCTCTTGATGTATGTACGAGATAGTTGGGAAAAAATCTAGTTTATATTTAAAAACATGTACCTAGTACTTTGGGGCAATAATTTTTGAAATATAGATTTTGAAGAATTGATAAATATGAAACTCTAGATAGTATCCCTATTTGAACATTATCCAATCTTTTTTGATGGCCTTTAGAAAATAGAACTGGGCTAAACATATTTTACATGCTTCATCCCAACACAATTGATCATCATGGTAGATTGACCATCAATTCATAAAAATCCCCTTAAGTGCATAATTGAGAGAAATCACCCTCTAGTCAGTATTTGGTACATGTTGTTATAATTGGAGAATAAACTAGTTGACATCTTTAGTGGAAAAATATTGGGGTATTTAGTACTCTATGGTAAATACCATCTATAGAGGATGTATCTCATGATCTCCCTTATCCCAGTTGATTATGTGTGTATCAAAATCCCCAATCACTAAAGAATCTATATCCATGGTATAATTCCTTTTAGAGTCATTTCTATGTTATCTTTATTTTGGTGACCTGTCTAGTATTATAATTAAATGTCAATTTGAGTTGGTGACCTTATAGATATATATCACACATCTTCTAATTCTAATTAAGGAATATCTATATGATTTAGCACATGAATGAAAATAAGTTTTTCTTTTCATGGAGTTTATGTTTATGGATTGGTGTTATCATAGAAAGCTCTATATTTAGGAGCTTATAGAGTTTTTTATTTATCTTTTGAGTTCACTTTTATCCAACTACTTTCCCCATAAACATATAGTGCTTTAGGCTCTTTAGGTATGCAATATGGTTTTTTCCCACATTTATTTAGTGTAATTACTATGATATTATCTCCTTGATGGGATTCTAATATATTCATCAATGTTTCGATGCTCATCTATATAGGGTAGTGAGTCTTGGCTATCTGACCATCACATACCCACTTCTTTCCAATCAATATAGGGTAGTGAGTCTTGTCTATCTTCATGTTAATGACTTCAAAGTCACCACACATACTCAACTCTATGACTTTGATTTCTAATCCTCCATATATCCAATAGGTTCAAATCATCCATAGTTCACAAGACTTAGAGTGATAGGATTATAACTCAATATTTGTCACCCAATAACTACCCATGTTAATCTTGAGATCATGTTAATGGTGTTACCAAAATCAAATATTTCATTAGGTATATTATACCCTCCTAACCTGATATCCATTATAGAGTAAAATTCTCATGGTTTATTAGTCTTCACATACCATATCATTCTATCTATCTATCTATTTTTGGACTTTCTATGCACACTCGAACAAATTATAAAATAAGTTGGTGATGTTATGCAAAATGTCTTCATTACATAGAGTATTGAGTAAATTTATTAAATATGTCAGAGTAGTGATAACACCATCTTGTCTCATAATACACACTATCTATCCATACATATGTTAATTTTTAGCCACAACATCATCTTTACTATTCTATTGTCATTGAATTATTTTCAAAAAATGTGCAAGTTATTGCATTAGTCCTTTCTTAATGACTTTTTCAGGATATTTGTCTTATTGAGCCTTTCTTATCCCATGATCTTGTGGCATCTCCAGAGGTGTTAATCCTTATTTTTCATGTTATTTCCATGTGACTCTTTATATAAATAAATCTTATTGAGGTTATGCATTAATCATATTCATATTTCTTACTCCCTTATCTATTCATTGTTCTCTAAAACTAGATAGTCCTATTTGTCACATTGATCTGAAACCCTACAACAGGCACAATATAATTATCGCTAAGTATTTGATGTATAAATACCTTTTACATGATTAAATTCTCCACATAATTATCACTAAATTGAAGGTCATTATGAATTATTTTCCTTAACTCCTTGCACACCACATTAGTATCCTCTACTATATCCTCCTCTATTTGCTTGGAATCCCTAGCCATTTGATTGTTGTGGCCCAAAGCTCCTAGAATCCTATTGTGTATTCAAACCTTTTTTTATTGTAGACCACCATACCCACCATATTGGTAGTGAGGAAGCGATGGTGACTAAGTTACCTATTATTTTTGGGGAATCACAAGATTCTAATGCGATGAAGATTGACATTGCATTGATGGAAGTGTTCAATTTTGAGTGGAGTTATCCAAGCCTAAGATAGATTTATCTAACTAGCCATACCTATAGATTGATATTGCATTCCATTTAATATCTATGGTGCACTTGACTATGCTACATCTATCATGCTAAATTTTATATTGGGGATTATTTTAGTCATAGTAGTTACTTGCTACATAGTGACCACAATCACATTCTTTGTAATATCATCTTTTATATCCTAGATGGATTTGTGAATTTTTTCATCATGATTAGGGGACTTAAAAAAGTTAAAATATATTTTATAGATTATTGACATACTTTTGTAGGATATGGCAATGAGATGTCACATGGCCTATAGTCTACATATTTTATAGAACTTTATTTTGATTCTAGGGCACTCATTTTTGTGATACACCATAAACCCAAATTATACTTGTCTTCTCCATATTAATAATGATCCATACTTACCATTAGTGTTTTTCAACATTCTCTATTTTTGAAGTTGAGGTTGAAGTATCACCATACTCTTTGATTTGTTCAATCTTAATATTAATTGATTTTACATTTGACTTAGTGTTGAATTATGTCTATAATGGAAAACTATATTCTTATTCAAAGTAATTCCATAAACCATCCAATTCAACTTTATATTATAGAGTAAACTCCACTTTGTTCATTACATCAAAGAATATGTGATCATATTCAAAGATGATCTCTTTTGCTCCTTGTTAGATTTATTTCAAATCCTGTATAGTTTTACTATAACATTTCTTGATCTCTATATCTGTGATAAGTATTTATTTTACCTATTATAGATCCACTTGATTAACATTTATATAGAATATGAATTCTAATGTGTGACCACACAAATCTCTAATAAATTTTCACTTATTTACAACATCATCGATAATTACTTTGGTCTACCACTTGATGTCACATGTGAACAAATACTATTTAGGGTTTCTAGACCCATCATAAGATGCTAGATTGATAAAGTTTCATAACTAATCTACCATACTATTATTTCTCATAGGTATTATAGGTAATTTTTGAACAACTAGTATCTAATAATTTTATGGGATTGAGGGGAATACCTAGGATTTTGATACATACTATGTCCCCGCTCATTCTAGTGATGAAGTATCCTCATATGTATCCTCATCCTCTTCCTCTTATTCCAAACTTTTGATTTGTGCAAGGAAATCCATTACTTTCATAAGGATTATAGGGTCTATCTCTATTAATGTTAATGCTTTTATATTATAATTTTATTGTTCAAAAAAACTACATGCAACTTCATGACATGTTGCCTTCTATTCCTGAATACCTTCCTAGTGAATCTCTTTTGTGAATGGTCCTTTCCAATCCTCGTCTTCCAAAGTTGTATTGTAATTGATAATATGTTGTAAAAAATTAGGCTTGGGGGATGTGTGCTCCCATGGTGAATGATATATACCTAAAACAACATATTTATCAGAGCTTGAACCTATGATATCTCTATGACTATATGGAAATCATGTTTCTCCTCTATAGAATACTCTTTTGTAGATCTATGAACTCTTAACTACCTGATATACTTATACACTATTTTTTTCCTCTTCCTTTCTCACTCAATACTCATAATCCTCTTGTTATCTATCCATACTAAGCACATGATCCTTACTCCTCTCATCATTGATCTCTTATTCTCTTCTCTCCTTCTTGCTCTTGTCTTATATGATACTATAAATCCTTATATTTGTAACTTCTTAAGTATTTCTCTATTTATTCCACCATTTTTTTGTAGTTATTTTTTTAACTCTAGAGTCTTCTTCTAATTTTATCCTCTTGGTTCTCCATTATAGACTTAGGTTCAAACTCCACCTTTTTATTATCTCACCATTCACCCTTCTATCACACACATCGCCATGGTGCCCAAAGTGACTATTCCATTCTGAATGGAATAGGCACCATGGACTTTTCTAAATCCCACATCTTCATCAACAAAGTGATTTTTTACAAATAATTACATCTTATGACCCTAATAAAGAAATCTTTTACCTCTTAAAATGTTATATACCCTTGTACTATGAACTTGGTTATGTATCCATTAATGGTATCAATTATCCAATGATCAATCGTATGAATCCAACTAGTGTCCAGGTTTTGTAGCCACTATATCTTCTCTTCAGTTCATACAATAAAATTTGTAGTTCTAGATCAAAAACAATGACATTTCAATCGAGCTAGACAAGAAGCTAATAGTCTAGAAAGTTCACACCAAAATATCTCATAAATATCACCATAGATGTATTCTTGTATAATTTATCTCATGGTACATCCTATCCTTTGTGCTTCATCCTATGAAAATTTATGAATATTCTATTATAACTAGATTTCCACTTATATTTGACTTGGTAACCATCATAACATCTCTTTAGCCAATGATGTTTCATGCTCACCACACCATTATTAATAGAGGTTCTTGATGTTTCATCAAACATGGTAATTAAAAGGATAATTATGAAAATTGAATAATGAAATATGAGAGGACATATATAATCAAATAAATAAATCATTTCATGAAGAAAACATAGATTATTAACTTAAGAAGTTATAATAATTGCATAGATTAGTCTTAACTATGCATGAAGAAGAAAAATAGTAATATAATTATGGAAATAAAACATTCAAATTCATCCAAATATGCAAATCAATGAAAAACGTAGAGGGAAAAACCATATAAAACTTGGTTGAATATATCTATTATTGAAACTATCAAATCATACAATAATAGTTATCGAGCAATCTCTCTAGAATAGTGAACTATCTATTCATTAAGTAATTCCAACCCTACTATTACATTTGGTTAAAACATATATAGACCTGAATCTAGAGTTGTTATAACTTCCTTGAGTTATTTTTGGAGTAAATAATCATGTGAATTAATAATAATAGCCATGTAACAATAAATCCAATATTATATCTATTTGTCACATACGTCCAAACATGAAATTTTATATTCATATTTCCCTGCTAGCATTTATTGCACTTTTTATTTATATATATGGTAAGAGGATATGATAATTAACTTGTTAAATATTATGTTTTGACCTTTTTAATGAAAAGTTAATTAGAATAGTCTAAAATTGATATATGGTCACTCGGCTTAGGAGATTAACTATTAGAATTTACCAAGATGTTATTGGTAAGGGTTAAACACTTGTGAAAACAAGATATGTTTATTTTTGGATAGAAAGTTCTTATTTTGTTAGTCAATTTCAACACATAATGTTGTGCTTTCTGGTCAACATCTTTTCTATGCAATTTCATATTCTTGATCTCACACACTAATTCATATTTTTTTCCCTTCACCTTGAAAACCAAGTTATACTTTTGATAGTTTGATTGACCTATAAAAATGGGTTAGAAATATGGGTTTGATAGCCCTAACCATATCCCTTTGAGTGGTTAAGATTTACCTATGTTACAATACTACTAATATGGTTCAAACCACATGTATTTATTCCATGCATGTGTGGGTGTGTTCTATAGTGATCTTAAATGTATGCAACCTATTTGGATTTCAACATTTAGTAATGTAAAACTTTGACTTTGCTTAGTAATATATAACTTTGAATTTGCTTTGGACATGGAAACTTAGCTTATGAGTATATCCTTTAAAGGAATTTTTAGATTTAGATGCTTTATAATAGTGTCTCAAGGATGTGCAAGTGTATTCCTCAATCTATAGGTAATTTTTCAAGTCAGCTATATAAAACAAACCCCAAAAAAATTAGAATTGTATCCTATAGTACTTTTTTGGATACATGTCAGACTTGATACCTTGCTTGTTGATGAAACAAATAATCATTCAGTATAATCACATATACACAACCAAAACCAAAGGAGGTGAACTAAGGTATTTAGCTACGGGTAACTACTCAAAAAGGGTGTTATGGGGAAGCAGGTTGCCTTTAAGGATGTTTATGGGGTTTGGGGCATATTGATGTATGCATACATGGATAGGACCTGAGTACCATATATGGCACTTGTTATTCCACATAGGACTATTTATACATCCTTAGTCCTAGGTAAATGCCTCACTCTCCTCAGTGGGTTTTAGTTTCAATAGAGTATGGTTAAGAAATTAAGATCAGTCTAATAAAAAAGGATAAATTTAATAACCTATGTTATAATTTAGGTTAAACATGTCTTTGTTAATAGTACAAGTTACTTTATTGAACTAATCTCATAATTAGGTATGATTTCAAAAAAATAAATCATAAACAAAAACTAACAATGAATTTAACACATGTACATTTATGTTAAATTCCCAAAAGTATACAATAGAAAATATCATTGCATAAAAGAGAGCACAAACAAAATAAAAATTGAAACTCAATGCTTTGCAGGAAACTATTAAGTGTAGGCATCCAATTCTTAACACCATTTGTGTTGAAATTGTCAATCTTACTCGAATTGCACTCAAATGCACATTTTAGGTCAAAATCACTAAAACACCCTAAATGGTTTGAACTTTTTATTTACAAGTGTCAATTTAGGCCAAAGTATCCCTAAATGGGGAAATGCATTTTATGTGATTCCTAACTTTGATCAATTCATTTCAAGTCAAAATGATGATTTCACCTTTTTGTGCTCTAGAACACTATTGTCTTCTAATTCATTAGTACATGTCATGTACGTTTGTTATTTTGTGCTGGCACATCTTAGAAGGGAATATGGTTCCAATGTGTCTAACATTGCCTTTCAATTCTTCTTGAGTCAAATTATGACTCAATAATATGACTTTCTAACAATTTTGATTAATTGAGGACCAATTTCCAAATAATTACACAAATGTTTATTAATCTTGTTTAAGGCTAATTAATCCAAATTAAGATCTTAAATGGATTTTTCATGGAAGTTGTTGAATATTTATTTTTGGAAATTAATTTCTATTAATTGCATCACCTAATGACATCATTTATTGGAAAACCATCCCTAGGCCATAATTGCATAAAATATCTGAATCATGGCCTTTCATGCCTTATTAACGCATCCCATGCCTCACTAATTCCCCTTCTTCCAAAATCATTATGAAGACATTTATTGATTTTAGCCTCCAAAATTGAATGGATTCTTAGCCACACATCTTGATCTCAAGATGGACAGTCATAATTCATTCTGATCAATCTCAAAAATCTATAAATAGAGAGGCCATGAACATCATTTTTAAGCTCAAGTATTGTAATGTTATATGCTAAAATCTTTTCACAACTCATTTGTATTTTGATTATTGTATTATTCATATTTGGATTAGCTTCATTTGATAGGCAATTAGATAGTTTTAATATCATGAGCCTAGGTTTTGTGGAGTATTATTTAGACATTAGAGGAGTTTTCCACCATTTTTGATGAAGACAAGGATGCTTGATCAAGGGGAGAACATATTTTTGAGCTTCTCTTGGGTGATGGAATTGATTTGGCATGGTAACTAGTATTTCTTTCTTTAATTTTGTTCTTAATTGTCATTAACAAAACCCCACATGAATATATTGGCTTGATTTAATTATCTCTCTATCAATTTTTCTTAGATTTATTGGACTAATTATTGACTAATCATTTCTTGTAATCTAATCTACATTTTTTCATGTCTGTTGGGACTCTTCATGAGTGCACAACCGACAATGTTTTTTGTATTCATAGTTTTAATTTTTTTTTTGTTTTTCCTTTGCTAGAATAAAAATGGCTCATAAATAATTAATAAATTTTTATTTACTTAATATTTTTTTATAAATGTTTTTAGGAGTATATTTAAATATTTCATTGATATTATCTAAATTTTTTTAAAAATATATATTTATATTGTAGATGTTATGACTCTTTTAGTGACTATCACTTTTTGTTTTTTATTTTCTGGTAAAATTTTTTAGTATAGAGCTAATAATTTTTTCTATTCACTATTTTGACCTAAAATTTTTCCTAGAGGTGTGAATTGAAGTTATTTATAACTTGTAAATATGTTGTGAACAATTGATGTATCTTTTTAAAGTTATGATGAAAATACTAGCTGCAGGTTTTATTATTTTATGTGTTTGGTTTTTTTTGTTTTAACCTTATAACTTTTTGTTTGCATGTTTCATAGGTTTAATATAATTTTGTTTTTATGTTTTTTTTTTAATTCTTAATTTATGAGTTTTATTGAGATTTTTTCTAACCAAGTATAATCTAACATGTTTGATTCTTGAGGTTTTGCCTTCGGGTCAACTAGTGTTTGCTTTTCAAAGTTACTTGCCTCAAACTTAAAAGAACTTAAAAGCTAAAGTAGGTTATCTAACATTTTATGCAGGGCCTATTTGAATAGTAACAATTCATATTTGATAAGATATTTTTAACCTTATTTTGGGATGTTTAAAAAGAATTAGAAAATCTTTCATTTGGCGCTTAACAAAAATTTTAGGGTGTTTTATTAAATAGTTTTTGTGGTTGTTTCTTCCAAGTTTACAACTTAAGGCCAAGGGACCAAAGAAAATTACCAAAATTTTAAATTTAAGTGTTTTAAAATTGAATACATGTCAAATTTTATCTTTAATAAATCATTACTTTGTTATAATTTATTGGCAAAAAGAAATATTGTGCGTGTATACTCTCCTATCCATCCCCTTTAAAAAAATTGTGGGATAAAAAGCACCATCTTTATTGCATAGTACCCTAGTCAAAGGTGTAAAAGAGAAGTTGTCAAGGCTCTCCCCAAGACCTTAATAGATTGGGTGATATAGAAACAACCTTTAAATCTATTTTAATTGGTCATTTATTTTTGCATCTTGGCTTCTGAGGGGGACTTCATTACCTCCCATGAGTTTTTTAGGGAAGCTTTAACTTGGGGCTTCATCTCCTGGCATCATCTTAAACCCCTCTCCATGGGGGATATATAAATTGGGATAACCCCAATAGGATTGATGGTTTGAGTGGTTAAACCATCTCCTATCACTAGAGAAAATCCTAGGACGTATGATCATGTTGGACATCATATTATACTGAGCAATGATAGATGTAGTGGTTGTAAAAGGTGCTAGACCTTTTTACAAAAGGACATATGATGCAAATCCAATTGACATTTTGCTTCTCTTGCATGTTGATGTGAAAATATTGTCCATGGGATTCATCTATAAATGTTCAAAAACTTTCTAGTTTAGTTAACCCCACTTTGCCATACCTTGTCAGTTTAAGGCTTAAGATTATTAATTAGTTGATTTGTCTTTGTCTTAGATTACTTGGTCTTGTTTTGGGTCAAAATTTGATTGTTAACTAAAATGTCATAACCAAACACATTTTCCACAAATTTATTTAATAAAAAGGCATTACACTATCTAAATAAAAATCATATTTTTCTTGTTCAAATTTATCATTATAAACATTATGTCATCATTAGTCTAATTGGTGCAGTTATGCTAACCATTTGAGTCTAAATCATTTGCCAAATTTTCTTAAGTCCCTCATTGATAATTCACATTCAAAATTGAACCTTTATAAGTTCTAAGGGTTAATGTGTTAATTTGGGTTCATCATTTTCATATTAAAATTATTTTAACTTGGGTTTAATATTCTATTTTTTGAATTTAAGGCTATTTTATAAACTCAAAATCATACTTATCATCTTGGTGGACTTAAATAATCATGTTCATCACTTGTACTTTGTGTCGTAGAACACATTTTACTACCATTCCTATTATCATGTGGCATCATTGTGCTACCTATTTGGTTTTAGCTTTAAACTTAAGAATTTTTGCATATTTCCAAATTATGAGATTCTTGGTTTGCATCGTCTCCTTCCTAATCCGAAGGGTTTTCTTCTAGTTTTCTAGTATTAACTCATCGAAGTTGAACTAGATTTTATGGTATTGATGTATCTCAAAAGTCTACATTTTATCATACTAGTGACACTTTAGGCTTTTCTATTTATCATACCCTCTTCCAATTCATACAATTTCAACTTTACCAAAGGTTTAGTAAATTCATGAACATCATTATTCTAATTGTGTGTGGTTCCAAGCCATCCTCCTTTTATAGTCTATTTGGTACCTTACTCATTTATTTGGAAGAAATATAATAATTTGTACCTTGTTTAAACATTTATAAAACATTGTCCAAATCTTGCCAAACATTGAGAACACTCTTTTAAATAATGACTCAAAGGTACACTTGCAATAGGGTTTCTTGTGGCCCTAGTTACAAGGTAGAGCATTATTATGGTAGAATTTAGAATTCCATATTTTTTGAGTATGTCATCCTCTTTGGGCTTATTTTTTGAAAATCTAATCCATTTTGATTGTCATACATCATCCTTGTCCTTTCCCTTCTATTTACATAGCACGCTCGAAGGTCACTATTTTAAGATGTCCCTTTTCTCCTTATATTTACATGCCACACTCAAAGGTTACTATTTTAGGATATCCATATTCTCCTTTAGCTTATTGAGTGATAAAGATTTTCAATGTGGAAAGGTTACCATTCTAGGCTGTTCTCCTTCAGCTTGTACAAGTGAGCAAGCTCTACAACATGTGAAGGTTGTCATTTTAGGCTATTCTCCTTTAGCTTGTGTGCAAAATCCAATTCTATAATGCACGAAGGTTACTATTTTAGGACCTCCTCCTTTGGTTTGCACAAATAATTAAACTAAGCAACATTCTATTGTTACCATTATAGGCCCATCGACATTGTCTATTAAACCTATTGTTGAAGAACCTCCATTTGATGAACCCATCATTGTTGATCCATTATTCAATAGTCTAATTTTTTGAGATCCCATTACTGAACCACAAACCATTTTTCCCACTAAAACAAATATCCCCAATTTAGAAATTCCATGCTAATATTTTAGCCAAAACATGAACCATTACCTCTTCAAGAGCCATCTTATGAGGATCAAAATGTGTTCAAAATTGATTTTTTAAAACCAATTGTTAACCAAAAACATGATGTTATTATTGAAACACCCATTTGTGACAAGTCAAACTATGATGAGTCACTTATTCATTTGTTACCTATTTTTAAAGAGCCTCATCTCCTTGACAAGTCAGTCTCTCCAGAGTTATATTTTGATTTTTTTTCAACTCATTGAGGAGTCTCTTTTTGAAAAACAATTTTTTTTTGAGTCATCCCTCGAGTGGTACCTTCTCTTTGAGGGGATTCACTTAGATGAGCCAGTCCATGTTGAACCCTTCCTAGATGAATCACTTTTTATTGAGCTCATTATGCCATCACATGCCACTACTTGTCTAAAATTTAGCATTCAACAGAACATTAAAGAAATAACCATATCAAATGAAGAAATAACATTAGATTCAATTTCTATTTTTGAATTGAGATTCAATTTAACATCAGAACCAGAATCAACATTAGTTTCAACATGGGATTTAGAGTCCTTTGTAACAGAATTATATTCAAAAACATAATACAATATTATTTGTTACAACATTGGTTATAATTGACTTGCAGATTAATTTGAATATATTTGTGATCTTTCTATGGTATTTACAGATGATTACTTTAGCATCAACGTGGGTTCTCCTAGTATATTCTATGAGGATTGTGTTATCATTTATCATTCCATTATTCCCACACAAAAAGCCATTATATTGACATTACACACTCCCAAAAATGTTGATTGGGACCAATAGAATCACACTTTATTGAACTACATCCATGGTGACATAACAGGTGTAGAATATCAGGAGAATGAAGACCAAATTTATTTAGAAGGAAAACACTCTTATAGTGAAACTTTTTTAGAGGCACTAGGGGACGATCAAAGAACAACCTCAACATCTTTTAATGAAACCTTTTTGAAGGTGCTAGAAGACAATCAAAATCAAATTTTAAAATATCTTCATGAAACCTTATCGAAGGTACTAAGGGATAATTAAGACAAATTTAATGTTAAAACTTCATCAAGGTGCCAATACCAAGCACAAATGTTATTCATTATTTACTAAAGACATTATAAAAGATCAAATCATTATAACTTCCAATATACTACATAATCATATGGTAGCTACTCTCAAGATCAAGAAATAGAATAATTTTGTGGTCTAATTGAGAGCATCTTCAAAGGTTTTCAGCACTACCATAACCAAAATTATGTTGAATCTAGTATCAACAACATTACGTGTGACTAAAATTCTCAATATTTATTTCTTTCCCATTCATTTTACATTCCATTATCATCCACATATTAATTAACCACTTATATCATTTATCCTAACATTATTTATCATCACTAGAAGCACTTTCCTTTACATAGGCTACAAAGTTATCTTTTCTTGATGTTTGAAAGCAATAGAATCAATGACCAAAAAAGATCACAAACACATTATTGAAATCCAGATCGGTGGCAAGTTATTGATAGAGTATATTTTTTGAAAGGGTATTGGATAAAAACTTTATAACTAATCATTTTTATTGTCTCACATATTGAATAGGATGTGCAACTCCCTATTAGCAATAGTAGTAAAACCATTTTTCACTTTTCCAATTACCATTTGCCATTGCCATGCCTCATATCTTGGGGCAACCCTATAGACTCTTCTTAGGCATATTATACCATTGTGTTCCATTTACCATGCTATTTGAAATACATTGACTTGAGGTCCTTCGGAACTGTGTAGGTAGCATTCAATTTCTATTGAGGTCAGCTCGGTCACCTTCACTATGCTCTCACTATTTTGTGAGCAATTATTGAGATTAAATGCTCTTACCATTTTATGAGCAACCTAAGTCATGATCTTGCCATTTTATGAGAATATCTAAGCTAATCATTTCTTGGGGGTAACTTTGTTACCACTATAGCCAATTGTTTTCTGATCATTTTTATTATACCATTTTTTTATACCATTTAATTACTATTAACCAAGGTTTTTTTAATCCATCCTGCTTATACCATTTTGATCTTGGTTATTTTAGTTCTTCCCATAATTTTTATGGGGTGATTTTGATCTAGTTCCAATAATTTTAGAATTTCATGTTGAATGATAGTCTATGATACTAGTGTGCCATTTGATCTAGCAATTTATCTTTCATCTATTATCTTATTTGGTATAACTAATTATAACCACCTATGGGCACATCATTATTATATTTGATACCCCTGATTATAACTACCTTTGGTCAAATTAGTATTATGACATTATTTCTTAATTATAACCACCTATGGTAAAATTAGGTATAACACCTTTTTATCATGCATTATCGTATCATCTGGTCTTTACTATTATCATTTATCTTATTTTTCACCTTTATTTGTGAACTTGTTGTGACCTAATCAGTTTTTCATCATCTTATATGTGGGCATAATTATTGTGACATGGGATTATTTTGGGGTTATGTATGCCATGTTCAATTCACATCAAGGTCAACTAAGTCCCCTTGATCATACACTCTCTTCATCTTGCGAGCATTTTTAAGTTGGTGCACTCTCATTATTTCATGAGCACTCTTTTACGCTCTTATCATCTTACGAGCTGGACCATTCTCTATCTCTTCATCCTAAAATTGAGTTGAGATACTTAAAAATTGCTAAAAACATTTATTTATTTATTTGTGTTCTCTAGTCTTTTGAGTTCCTATTTGGTCCTACTACTTTTTTTCTTTTCCAAGTACACCTTGATGGTCCACATAGATCTTGAATATTTGTATGCTAATCTCATGTTGTTAAGATGTCTTGTTTTGATTTTATACATTCTTATTTCTACTTGAATCCTGATTTTTCATATCTAGATAAGTTAGGTTCATTTATGTTTCTTTTTTGTTTAAATGTAAACAATTGTAACTCTGATCTTGGTCATTATTTTACCATTATCCTTAGTTATAGGTATTCACATTTGAACCAGCTCCATACAATTAGAATATTATGTCATTTTAAGTTACTCACACTTATAATGCCTAATTTATTTTACTATAACAAGTACTTTATGCCCATACTTCAAATTTTTAATGTCAACATCGCTTTGATGAACAATTCTCAAGAACACTTTGCATAATATAGGCTCATTATATGGAAATAGGCATCTAGGTACCATGCATTTTAGTACTCAACTCTATGCTAAGACATGCATCTCTTCACATACATCATGATTCTAATCATTTTTTGGTCAATTTTCATCATCCTTCATTCTATTCTTTCCCAAACTTAGGTGAAATACATTGGCCTGAAGTTCATGTTGGAACATGCATCCATGGAACTATGCAGACAATGTCAACTTGTCTTATACATCTGGAGTTAGCTTGACCATCTTCATTCTTCTTTTCATCTCTTTTAACACTTTATGCATTATCATATGCTATTGTTTGTGGCTTCATCAAGCCATTATACCATCACATCTATGTTTGTGCCCACTCACTTTAATCTATGTTTTAGGTTATATTATTTAGATAATTACTTACAAATTTGCCCATGCTAGGGTACCACATTTGAGCCTATTATTAGAATCAAATCAGCCCTACATGGGTAAACCATTATTTATTCTTTATCAATAATCAAAATTAGCCTTAATAGGCAAAATTATTTCATGATGATCAAATATGATCTACTGGGGCACTTCTTATTATCCTCTTTATAGAGACCACATTCTCCCTTTTCCTCTAATTCTAATATCTCCACACTCATGCCCACATTGGAAATATTTTAGTGTGAAACTTATCTCGAGATTGATCAATATTGTAAGCACACATTTTGCATTCTCAAATTGGGTGCATTTAAAGTATGTCTTTTATATTTGTAGATTGAATCCTTCCCATTTCCCCCATCTTTAGGGCCCATTATACCTATAGTTATATTTTGATCATTGATGGTAACCATGTGTGAAAGAATTAACTTGTTTGGATGTGATCTATTCCATGGGTTAATCTCTCATTATCCCTCTCTTTTTGAGAGTCCATACTTCTCTTTCATCCTAGTATACCCTCTTGAGGGGACATCATGGATCATTTTAAATTTGTTATTGACAATTCTTTTATTTGAAAAGATGTTTCTTTCCCTGAATGTCTCACTACGCCTTCTCAAATAGGGGTAAAATGTAGACATCTAATTCTTAACACCATTTGTGTTAAAATTGTCAATCTTATTCAAATTACACTCACATGCATATTTTAGGTCAAAATCACTAAAACACCTTAAATGATTTGAAATTATTATTTAAAAGTATTTACTTAGGCCAAATCATCCCTAAATGGGGCAATGCATTTATGTGATTCCTAACTTTGATCAATTCATTTTGAGTCAAAATGATGATTTCACCTTTTTGTGCTCTAGACCACTCTTTTCTTCTAATTCATTAGTACACATCATGTAATTTTGTTATTTTTTGTTGGCAACATCCTAAATGGGAATATGGTTCCAATGCATATAACATCGCCTTTCAATTCTTCCTGAGTCAAATTACAACCTAATAATATGACTTTCTGACCATTTTGATTAATTGAGGGCCAATTTCCAAATGATTGCACAAAAGTTGATTAATATTGTTTAAGACTAATTAATCCAAATCAATAGCTTAAGTTTATTTTCCATGGAATTTGTTGAATATTTCTTTTTGTAAATTGATTTCTATTAACTGCATCACCTAATGGCATCATTTCTTGAAAGCCATCCCTAGGCCATAAATGCATAAAATATCTAAATAATGGCCTCCCATACCTCATTAATGCATCCCATGCCTCAGTAATGCCCCTTATTCCAAAATTATTATGAAATTATTTATTAATTTTATCCACCAACTTGGCCACACATCTTGATCTCAAGATGGACGGTCATAATTCATTCTGATCAATCTCAAAAATCTATAAATAGAGAGGCCATGAACATCATTTTTAAGCTCAAGTATTGTAATTTTATAATTCTAAAATCTCTTCACAACTCATTTGTGTTTTTATTATTGTATTATTCATATTTGGATTAGCTTAATTTGATAGGCAATTAGATAGTTTCAATATAATGAGCCTAGGTTTTGTGGAGTATTCTTGAGACATTGGAGGAGTTTGCCTCCACTGTTGATGAAGATAAGGATTCTTGATCAAGGGGAGAACACATTTTTGAGTCACTCTGGGGTGATGGAATCGATTTGGAAAGGTAACTAGTATTACTTTCTTTTATTTTGTTATTTATTATCATTAGCCAAACCTCACATGAATAGATTGGCTTGATTTAATTAGCTCTCTATGCATTTTTCTTAGATTTGTTGGACTAATGCTTGACTAATAATTTATTTTAATCTACTCTACATTAAGTTCTACTATTCGATGTTGTTAATCACCTCATGGCCTGAAAGTCACTACACCATTGCCAACATGTTCCTTTTCAGATCACATAACACTCAATAAATAATCACAAATGTCAATATTCGATTAAATGAATAGTGATAAAATTATGATCCACTTTGTTATTTATCAAATAAATTCATTTGTAGCCTATAATTGAATCCATGTTACATAATTATATTGGTAATAGATAATGTGATATGATCAAATAAAAGATAATTCCATGTAATCGAAACATATTACAGCGTAGAGTATATTTAGTTAATCATTGATTATAAAATCAATTGTAAGGTTAAAGAAAAGAACATGTTTTGCTCATACAACTTCTGCATATACTCTAATGTTTTTCAACTATATTTCAATTCATAATTTTTTTAAAACAATGAACAACTATCACCTTAACCATTCATAAAGGATGGAATTCATTAAAAGAATCAATCCCCTTTATACAAGACTTTCCAATATGATCAAATACAATAAACTAACATGTTTCAGATTTGAAAAAGTATAATGTATGCATGCATTCAATGGGTTTCAAGTGAACCAAAAATTTAGAATTACATAAACAACATAAGTTTTCCACATAATTAAATGCATACCACTCATACAATCATCAATGTATTTTATATGAAATAAGAATTCTAGTCAAGTTTCAAATTGATTATAACCAAAATAAAATGTTCCACTTAAGGAACTCTTACAAAAAATGTTGAGAACATCATGGCACAATAGTGTAATAAGATTCATCCATCAGACAAAGATAAAATCACATGTATTTCATAGGGATAAAGATCAACAATTATGCATACAACCATCATTCATTTATACAAAATCAAATGAAAGAGAGTACAAAATTTAACCATTTCAATTCATACATTAGAGTAATATAATATAGTTTCAAAAATCAACTCAATAACAACTCATTCTAAAATTTTAATATAATTTAATTTCAATTCCAGGCAACCCTTAGCAACTAATTAAACTGATAAATTTTACTCATTCCAAAAAATCATCTAATATTAAATTTAAGAATGAAATCAACACTTTCAAATTTAATAGTAACAATATACATACTTTATACGCAACAATATATTCTTGAAGTATGCATTGGATAAGGGAAATCATTTATATTTTTTGCATACACCAACAACAAGTGTAATTGGACTAATCAAATAATCCATGCATAACTAAAAATGTCTAAGAAATCTCCACATTCTATACAACCTTTAATGGTCACAACTTCTTATATAAACAATTCATAACTATTAATTTATATGAATAAATGCTAACCATTTATTAAATTGAAGCTCTAATCTACCTATCAAGTAAACACACCATACTTATGTTTGTTTTTAACATCAAAGTAAACATTATGTATATGTTAGAGTAATCCCTTACTCATTTTCACCATCAAGTGTTTTTATCTAGATTAGACAAGATTGTATACTAAATCAAGAGATGAATACTACATTAATAATATCAAATAATATTCTAAGTTAGCAATAGGAATAATGTTTATCTAAATTTTCAAAATAGCTTAACATGTGTAATGAATTACCCTCAACAATATAAGCAACTTCAACATATTACTACATAATCAATGCTTAAGATTTACATTCTTTTTCTTGAATTCCATTATCAGCACAGGTTAACATATCATACATCACTAACATAATTAAACCAATATCGAATGAGATGAGATATTAATTATATTTATGAGCCAAATAATAATAAACATTAACAACTAGGTTAAGAAAGTAAAATCAACATAATATACTTTATAACTACTTACTTCACATTATTTGTAAAACCATCAGTAAGAAACCAAATTGGACAAACCCTCCTAACCAATCTTATGAGGCCAACCATCGATGAGCCTTACCACCCTAACCATTAACTAGATGGTCATTTTAGTAACCAAGGATGAGAAAGGAGTTCTAAGTAAGTCATATTATAAACCATTGGACATCTCAATACAACAACATAACATAAATAAATGATAAAAAAACACCATCCTGAGGTGAGATGTAAATAGCCAACCTCGTATTAATATAAATCAAAAGTGGGGATAACCATTACAGGTTGATCAAAAGATATAACAATGGATTTAAAAACTAAATCCATTTCTATAGCTTTAGGAAAAGCATACTTGCATCCTCTACAAGTATACGATCAACCTATATTATCTTGACTATAAATTTATAACCTAGGCATACAAGAATACTAACTAATACGCAGTTATTTAGGCTTAATTTGGGAATGGTGACACAACAGGGATATGTTTCACACATTCATATGACAAAATATAAATTATAACATATAAATCAATTGTTAACCAAGTCACAGTATAATAATTAAATCAAACAAGCATAATAACTAGTCAAACCATTCATTTAGCTCAATCATACAAGATTCTAAAAATAAGCAATCAATTATTCCAAAAATCATTCAAAAGATAATCGATTACAAATCCAAAATCGATCCATCAAATTTTTGGGATCATCATGAGGTCTCTCGACCTCATATAATTCCCACAAATCATAAAGTCAATACGAAAATCATTTTAGTCGTACAACAAATGACTTGCAATTTCTAAAAATCAAACCCTTATATACATATATAAATGAAATTCCAACAGACTTCACCTAAATTTCTCAAAGTTTCCAATAGAATTTAAGACACATAATATCCATGTTAAAACCCAATAGAGGTAGGATATTAAGTAATAAACATGAAATTTTTAGAAGAAGACACACATAACTTCCAATGAACCCACAACACAACCACCTAAAATGCGACGTTCAATTAATATGTAGAATCCATAACATGCTCAATTAATATTGAAAGATATAATAATCAAACCATCGATATGAAAACCCAATCAAAAACTTTGTTCGAAGGAACCCACAACTTATATATTTGCTTTTGGGTTAAAGTTGAAATCAATTGGGGTTTCTTTAATAATTCATTGACTAAGTTTACACACACACACACACACACACACACACACACACACACACACACACACACACACACACACACACACACACACACACACACACACACACACACACACACACACACACACACACATGTATGTATGTATGTATGTATGTATGTATAAACTTACACAATGAATTATTAAAGAAACCTCAATCGATTTCAACTTTAACCCAAAAGCAAAAATCATCATGCAATCTCATACAGTGTGCCTCAATCATTTATCAATGAACCTAGTTAATAAATTTCTTAAGAAAGAAGTCAATATAACATATAACTCAATCTTTAAAAATATATAAATAAACCAACAATTTTTCCATATTTTAATGAATTAAAGCCCAAAATATACATCCAGTTAACACAGGGTACCGAGACCTAGTTAAATAATATACTTAATTTGAACAAATAAAATGGCTACAAAAATGTATATTTAAACTCCAGGTACATGGTTAATAAAAAGACCCATTTAAATAATACATTCAGTTTGAGTAATAAAATGAACACACCAATATATTTATAACCCAAGAGTGTAATATTAAGCAAATTGAATAACTTAATAGATACACAAAATATATGTAACCAAATCCATTGAAACCCTCATTCAAATATCCAAGTATTATAATCGACAACCCAACTGGGTAACCAAATTTTAAACCCACATAGATTTAAATCACATATAGTCAAACATTTAAATGGAGAATGAAAGAATGCATCCTTAATAACAACAACCATTCATAAGCTACGATTCATTCAAATATATGGCTATATATATAAAAATAGATAACATATCGAATCCATTTTGAACGTTTATATGCAAAATGAGAATATCGAACCATATGGGGTTGGATAATCATTCAGAAGATCTAAGACTTCCAGCTGTGTATGTAGCCTCAATATTTTTATATTTTTCCTTTAAAAAAAATAATAACTAGATAATAGTCTAGATTGCTTACCCAAAAATGCGGAGGGAGAAAACAACACAAAAATTCAACAATGAAAATAAATTGAATAAACCTTTTGTTCCCCACATCGTGGTTTAAAAACACAAAGAAGGCTTATGTTAAAAACTAGTCAAGCAACTCCCCGTGTTTTCCTCCATTTTTCTCCATCTTCCTACCTGCATCCAATCCATCTACCCATTGACTAACTTCCCACTCTTTCCATCCAACTTTCCATACCCCATTTAATTATTGCATTTTATGTGAGGAGAGAGAAAACCTCATCCATTACCGGCAAACAACTCTCAAGGTAACCCCCACAAAAATTTCCATTAATGCAATGCTCATAAATGACCATCTAGAAAAGTTGAGTCATTAACCATTAAAATAATAAAAAGTATTAAAAATTTAAAACACAATTAAAATGTTAATTCCACTGAACCCAAATAACCATGCCACAATAATATACCAAGTAGTCTAGGTAATAATCCATGTGGGGGGTGTGTCATAGGGCAGGTCTAGGTAAATCTTTAGTGAGTCCATGTCCAAGCATGTATATTTCACATAGAAAAAAGTGGTGAGTCATTAAAAAAGGTGAGAGGAGGAGTTTGTTGTGGATCATTATGACAAGAATAAAAAAATCAACTGAGTCCATAACAATCATGTGACAAACACAAAGTAGGACAATATAGTACACAAAATGAAATGCAATAAGGTACAAATGTCAAGATAGTGACATAAAAATGAAATAATCAATATTGTCCAATGATGAAAAAATAACCAAAAATAGTGATACTTATTATAACTCATCCAACTACCTAGTAGACACTCTGATACCCCAATGTATTGATGCCAACATTAACCTAGATCATATAATGGTACCTACAACCATTGAAAGTACATCAACAGTACCTAATCAAATAATTGATAAACAATTATAAAACTATAATGAAATATTAATTGTAGAAATAATCTATAATATCATGTGCATAATAAAAGCATGCCAAGTCATCAACCTATAGTCCAAATATCACTGCATTGAATCCAACCACATAATCCAACTTAGGTAAAGAAAAAAAAGACTCATTTATACAACAATGATAATAATTTTTTAAATAGTATATCAAATAATAAAAAGGTGAGGTCATAACATCCTCACTCCTTAAAAGGGAGCCATCTTGAAAACAAGTCAAATAACCATACATAATGCTACCTAAAAAGATGTGCATATTCTTAAGTAGTGCTTCTTTCACTCAGTGGGTCCCATTGAACCAAAACCTATTATATGTCTCTATTTTGTATCTTAATGTTACAATAGTCCAATATTCTCACTAGTTTTAACTAGATATTTTCCTCTTCCATGCCCTATAAATGATTTAAATCTAAAATATGATATGGATCAGGTATGTATTTTCTTATCAAAGCAACATGACATACATCATGAATCCTTGATAGAGAAGGAGGAAGAACCAGTTTATAAGCAACAAGACTAATCTTCTCCATAATGTCAAAGTGCCCAAAAATATATGGAGCTAGCTTGGAAGTTTTACCAAATTTTATTGAGTTTTTCTATGGTCTAACACATATAAAAACTTTATCACCCACACTAAATTCACACAAAGTCCTATTTTGATCAGCATAACTCTTTTGCTGATCTGATGCCACTTTTAAATTTTTCTTATTAATTCTATCTATTTGTCATATTCCAGAAGCAAATCAAGCCCAACAACATCTCTATTTTCCAAGCTATCCCAACCAAGTGGAGTTATACACTTACGGCCATATTAAAATTCAAAAGGTGCCATCTTTATCACATAATGATAAACATTATTATATGCAAACTCAACCAAATGGAGGAAATCTTACCGTTTAGTTTACTAGTCCATGACATGCATGCATAGTATGTCCTTAACCACCTAGTTGAGCCTTTTAGTTTGAACATCTATTTTTAGATGATATGAATAACTAAAATTTAATCATGTTCCAAAGGTTATGGTCAAATTTTTTCAAAATATTGAATTAAAAAAAATTTCATGGTTTAAAATAATCACTTCAGGTATGCCATAAAGTCTAACCATTTCTTTCACAAAATGTTCTACAAACATGTAAGCATCAACTGCTAAATTTCTAACAATGAAGTGGCCAACTTTAGTGGCCTTATAAATTACCACAAGTATATTATCATGCTTGATAAATGATTTAAGTAACTATGCAATAAAGTCAAGTGATATTACAATCCACTTTTATCTTAGAATACCATGAGGGTAAAACAACCCTCCTAAATGATGATGCTTAATTTTAGCCCGCTAGTATTCTAGCCATTTCACCACAAAATTAGTGACATCATGCTTCATTCTAGGATAAAATTAGAACATTATCAACTCATGTATCATCTTCATGAAACCTAGATGAGCATAATAAGGTGTTGTATGCACTTCTTTTAACATGAAATTTCTTAAGTCACCCAACCTAGGTACATAAATTCTATTTTATGCCTTACAAGGCCATCTATTTCAACATAAAAATTAAAAAAAATCATTTGCTATAGGTTATCAGCCAAACCTACTCTTACATCATGGTAGAATTCATCAACAAGTTATTATTATAACATAGCACTTCTAAAATTTCCTTGCAAAATCAAGGCAACAAAATACATGCATCTGTTGAGTGAATAAATCACATGATTCTTTTTTCCCTTGACATATGATATGTCCATGTTAAAATTGCTTAAAAATTCCAGCCATCTACATTGCCATGAATTTAAATCATCTTGAGAGAACAAGTACTCAAGGCTACGGTGATAAAAATTCACCTCAAAAGCTTCTCCCAATAGAAAATGTTTCCATTTTTTAAGCTCTTAAACAATGACAACAAGCTCCATGTCATATGTGGGATAATTCTTTTCATGCTCTTTCAGTTTTCATTAATCATAAGTCACAACCTTGCCATCTTGAGTCAAGATGCCTCCATACCTTTCTGTAAAAGCATTAACCCATACTTCAAAATTAACATTTGGATTCAAAATGATAAGAATAGGTGTTGTTAACAACACTTTCAAATTTGTAGAAGCCTCCTCATATTGAGGTGTCCATATGAATTTTTTGCCTTTACACTACAAATAAGTAATAAGATAGGTTATGCTAGAAAACATTTTAACAAATCATTAGTAATAACCAACCAAGCCCATGAAGCTGCACACTTCATGCACATTTGTAGGAGCATGCCAATCCTATATGAGTTTTATTTTCACTAGATCTACAATAATGCTAGCCTAAAAAATAATGTGGCCCAAGTAATGAATTCATATTCACAAAATACATATTTTTAGAGTTTCCCATATAGATTATGTTGTCTTCATCTTTGGAAGACTAAACAAAAGTACTAATTTTTTCAGCCTCATTCTTGGAGTAAATGAGAATATAATCAAGAAATACTAGCCTAAACTTATCCAAAAAGTCTCTAAACACACTATTCATAAGGTTCATAAAGGTTGTAGAAGCATTAGTTAATTTAAATGATAGTACCATGAACTCATAATGTCCATACTAAGTTTGAAAGGCTATTTTATGAATGTCCTCTTCTTTGTTTCTTAGTTGATGGTATCCTGATCTCAAATCAATCTTCAAGAAAATTGAAACACCTTTCATTTGGTCAAACAAATCATCTATCATTGACAATTGATATTGATTTTTAGTTATTACCTTATTAAGCAAGTGGTAATCAATGCAAAGTCTTAATGTACCATCTTTCCTCTTAACAAAGACAACCAGAGCATTCCAAGGAAACACAATTAGATGAATGCTTTCACTGTGCAAAAGTTCTTACCACTGTACCTTTAATTCTTATAGGTTAGCCATATTCATGCAGTAGGGAGATTTAGATATAGGGGCATATCCAGGAATTATATCAATGTAAAAATCAAACTCATGCTTAGGGGTAATCTAGGTAGCTTCTTGGGAAAGACATCCATGAACTCATTCAAAATAGGAAAATATGGATGAACTCATTCCTTTTCTTTGGGTAATTCTTGTAGCTAGACCGTGTAAATATTAAATCCCTTCCTAACAACCCTTTTTAGCTAGAAGGTTAAAAGTGTCTTACACCTGTTAATCCCTTGAATACCTCACATTTATACAAGTTTACCAAAGTCATTAATGCACTACACTCTTTTGCTAATGTAATAAAACATGGCTTTGTGTTATTCCAGCCAATCCATTCCAAGAATGAGATCATAAGATCCCAAAGTTGTGAGGAAAAAATTGACCTTGGTCTTGAAGATACTAAGATTAAGTTCAACTTGTTCCAAGCATTCAAGAATAGGTACCTTTTTACCAATACTAAACTCAACCTTCCAACATTTTTTAAATCAAAATAGGTTTAAATTTACATTGTTTAGCAACAAAAAGAGATATAAAACAATTAGTTTCACCTGAATCAATTAAAATAGTTAAGAGAAACCCATTTATAGTACCTCTGGTTTCAATTAGGGTGGCTTATAAGTCAACATTTTGATTATCAATAGAAACATATACACTTTGATTGGTTGATTGGCCCGATTTTAGTTTTGGATAATTTTTTTTATAGTTGTTTTCATCACATTCCCAACAAATAATAGGTCTAGATGAAGCTACCATAATAGTATTAGCACCCATGGTAGGTCTATGTTGATTGTTTTGATGTTATTCCTTCTTAAAAGAACTAGATTTAGATGAACTTTGACACTTGAAATTTATGTTTTGATTAGAAAAATTGTTAAAATTCATATTGTTACCATAAAATCGATGATTTTGGTTTGATTTATGGAAGTTTTTATTCAAGGGAAAAAGACTTTTAGATTTATATTACTACATGTTTGATTTAAATTCCTGCCTTTCTTTTTGGTGAGACTTTTCTTTTTCTTTAGCCCTATAATATGATTCAATTACTACTATCAAATTCCTTGGGTTTATTATATTGACATCATACATCAATATTTCCTTGAGCCCAATTTTGAAATCAGTAATCTTGGTTTCTTCATCATGCATATAGTTTACATGATACAATAGATTTAGAAACTTATTATCATACTCAATAAAAAAACATGTTTTCCTACTTTAGAAGCTAAAAATAGGTGATTTTCTACTCTTTATAGTTTGCATTCAAGTATTTTTTTCAAAACTAGTCTCAAAAACTAACTTAGTTAGGTCCATGGTCTAATATTCTTTAATGGCACAAAGGTGATTCCACCATAATGCTATAGGATCAACCAACTGATAAGCTACGACTCTTACTTTCACATTTGATGGCACGTTATGCAATTTAAAATATTTTTCCAAGTGTACCAGCCATGCATCAACTACATCACTTGATTCATCACCTAAAAGGTAGGTGGTGGAAGCTTTTTCAACTCATTGATGATTGGGTCAAACATGATCAAAGTTAGTTCTTGTATTATATGTCCTACTTGTCCCATTTCCAATTTGGGTATTTCCTCTTGGGATATTACTTCAAGATTATTTAGCCTTAGTTCTTAGCTATCAATCTTTCCTTACAAAGTGTTTAAGACTATACAAATTCTATTGAGTATCTCCTCATGCTTATCGATTGAGTTCCCAACGACTACATTAGCATTTGGAACCTTGTTATTGCTGTCAACATTATTTATGACTAGCTCTTCTTGGTTATGAATGAGGATGAAACCATGATGACCCCTACTTCATCCTTTACCTATGCCCTTAACTGAGTTAACATTGTACAAGTTATTATGGATGTTTCCATCACTCGATCACATTCTAACCATCTTGAGAATTAGAAAGTAATAACTTAGTGGATTATAGATTTTTTTTTTAAATATTTGTTCTCAAAGTTCCCTAGAGTAAAAAACATGGCTCTGAAACTAGATGAAAGAACCCCCCCCCCCCAAAAAAAAAATTGGAATTACATATTAGAGTACATTTTTGGATGCGTGTTAGACCTATTACATCGCTTGTTGATGCAAGTGATAACTATTTAGTTCACTCACGTATGTGTAATCAAAATCAAAGGAGTTGAACTAAGGTAATTAACTAGGGGTAACTACTCACAAAGGGTGTTATGGGGAAATAGGTTTTCCTTAAGGATGTTTAAGGGGTTCAGGGCATATTAATGTATGCAAACATGGATAGGACCCAAGCACTATATGTGGCACTTGTTCTTCTACATAAGACCATTTATAGGTCTATAGACCTAAGTAAATACCTCAATCTCCTCAATGGGTTTTAGTTCTACCTAAAGATGGTTAAGAAATTGAGATCAGTCTAATTGAAAAGGATAACTCTAACAACCTATGTTATCATTTAGGTTAAACAGGTCTTCATTAAGAGTACAAGTTTCTCTATCAAACTAATCTCATAATCAGGTATGATTTTAGAAAATTAAATCATAAAGAACAACCATAAATCAATTTAACACATGCAGATTTATGTTAAATTCCCATAAGTATACAATAAAAAATATCATTTCATAATAGAGACCACAAATAAGAACAAATTAAAACTCAATAGGCTTCGTAGGAAACTATTAAGTGCTACTGGCTAAGGTTGTTAATCACCTCCTGGTCTAAAGGTAACCACACCATTGCCAATGTGTTCCTTTTTAATTCACATAACACTCAATAAATAAGCATGAATGTAATTATTTGATTAAACTAATAGTGATACAATTATGATCTACTTCATTACTTATCAAATAAATTTCATTAGTAGCCTATAATTGAATCTATGCTATAAAATTATATTGGCAATAGCCATTGTGATATAATCAAATAAATATAATTCAATGTAATCAAAACATAGTATAGCTCAGAGTATATTCAGTTAATCATTGATTATATAATCAATTGAAAGGTTTAAGAAAAGAACATATTCCATTCATACAACTTCCACATATATTCTAATATTTTTTAGCCATACTTAAATTCATAATTCTTTTAAAATAATGAACTACTATCACCTTAACCATTCATATAGGATGGAATTCATTAAAATAAACAATCCCCTTTATACAACACTTTCCAATATGATCGAATACAATAAAATAACATGTTTTAGATTAGAACAAGTATAATCTATGCATGCATTCAATGGGTTTTAAGTGAACTGGAAATTTAGAAGGACATAGATAATGGAAGTTTTTCACATAATTAAATTCATATAACTCATACAATCATCAATGTGTTTTATATTAAATAGGAATTTCAATTGAGTTTCAAATTGAGTGGAACACAAATAAAATGTTGCACTTAAATAACTCTTACAAACTAATGTTGAGCAAGTCATGGCACAATAGTATAAATAAGTTCATCCATAAGGAGAAGATGAAAGCACATGTAGTTCATAGGGATAAAGATCAATAAGTATACATACAACCATCATTCATTTATACAATATCAAATGAATGAGAGTAAAACATTTAACCATTTCATTTCATGCATTCGAGTAATCTAAGATAGTTTAAAAAATCAACTCAAAAACAACTCATTTTAGAATTCCCATATAATTTAATTTTAATTCCAGATAGCCATTAGCAACTAATTAAACTCAAAAAATTTACTTATTTCAACAAAGCATCTAATTTATTAAATTTGAGAATGAAATCAACCCTTTCAAATTTAATAATAACAATATACAGACCTTTATACACAACTAGG